>BSCZ01000797.1:0-17201 GCA_027924225.1 Bjerkandera adusta
TAACGAGTAATCTACTGATAAGATAAGAGGAAATAGTCCGTAGAGAGTCAGAGTCCGTGAGCTTGAGCTCGAAATTCAACAAACTCCAGCCGTATAAGCATCGTCGCACGACAGACCGGACAAGACAGTGTCTTCGACAACTCCGTCATGATGCACCTATAGAATCAATATTCAATGCAAACCACGACTACTTTGTTGAAGGAGTGTTTACCTATGGCAGAACAGATGTCCGCATACCGTCACTACGGGATCAACAGGCATCTTCTCACAAGCCTTGCACGCGAAGAATGTCATAGCCTCTTGGGCGGGCTCAGGTTGACTGCGCGAGGTAAACATTGTCGTGGGAGCTGCGGGGATACTGGGTACAGAGAGATTAGAGACGGAAGGACTCAAATCTCCTGTGGCATACCCTGCAGTCGAGCAATCGACAGCTCCTCCTGGTTTTATCCTCGAACGTTAAGCGAGTCCTTCCTGATCGATAGTGGGACGAAATCACGTACCAATACACATCGGGATATCGATATCAGTAAATGACAGAGCTCTCGTCTCCTCCTCCTTCTCAGTGGATCCACGAGCACCGCCAGCTTCTTGCCGGTAGGCTGCAACACTTTCCGCCCGAAGCGACAATACCTGCCCAACGTGCTGTTCGAAACGACACTCGCCTGCCTCTGGAAGATTGCATGCAACCTGATTATCGTCGGCGTTGACCTTGTCGCCCGGCGGGGCATTGGGGTTGGTCGCTGAACTTAATGCACCAACCAAAGCACATTCCTCGTTACCAGCCAGCGCAGGAGACGTGCCGTGGGAACCAGGAATGGGCTTGGATTCAGCATCGCAGGGAGAGACCAGGTGTACATGTTCGTCTGCATCTTCGACGACGGAGTCCGGATTAAGTATGCTGATGTCGCGATATGCTGCTGTCGTGTCGCCCGGAGTTGACGCAAGTTCAGGGCCCAGCACGAAAGACTATGTGACATGGGAATCAGATCGCTGTTGCTGGAGTGATTTTACTGTAGTACGCACAATACCAGCAGCTTCCATTCCGCTCCCTTGCCAACCGGCAGTCATACTCGCCTCAGGGGTTTGTGGAAGATTGAATGCGCCGGAACGAAATTTGCCCCGACCATGCACGGCACCGACATGTTCTACAAGCTCATTGTTTGTTTTATAATATTTGTTGCAAGCGAAACAGTGTGCATTTGCGTCCCGGACGATATGATCGACAGTGAGATGCTACGCAAATTCAGCCCTCGAGTTTATTCATGAAAAGGGAAAAGATACTCACCTGTGAGCACTCCTCCACAGTTCCGAATGAGATGTTGCATAGCGTACAAACAGCGTGCATCGGAGTGTCCCGGTAGTGAATGATGATTGCCGCTGCGTCGTCAAATACTGTCCCGCAAGCGCGACAGTATAAATCTGTATGCGTAGTAGAATAGTGCTAAGTGGGATTGGTGAGCTTCTTTCCGACACGTGAGCACCAGAACCTATTCACCAGTTTAATGTACGGAACTAGAACACCGCAATGAATGCATGTTTTCATTTGAGCGGGCAGCGTCATCGGGTACAACGGGTGTGTCGCTCGCTGCGGCGTCTGAACTTGAGGTTCCTCGTCACAGTGTTTCGCTAGGGTATGCTAGAATCATAAAGTTAATTGATGGTGGTGGTTAACGAGAGCGACAAACATCACTCAAGTGTTTTGCCTTCTTGAACACACGTTGGCAGAGAGGACATGTCACCATGATGTGGCAAAAAGCTGCAGGCCGGCGGGTACGGATACAAAGGTCGCAACGGGATCGCACGAGGAAACTGCGTGTCGGCTTTATACGGTGATGCCGGCGTCCGCCTTGTGATTAGGTTTGCTTCTACTGTATACCAACTGAACATCACACATATGGGAGTCACTGTCAAGTAATTCAACTGAACGGACGTCAAATCAATAGGACTTGATGTTGTCAAAGAGTGCTCACAGATACCGTAATGCGTTGTCACAATCGAGAATACTGTAGCGACTCGTGAAATTGTAACGTCGCATTTGTCGGAGCGGCGCCGTACTCGGAACATACGCGATCCGGAAGCCAACAAGACTCGATTTCGGGGCAGAAATGGACAAGTTCGCTGATCATCTCGAGAGACGTAGTCTTGTGGAATGCAGAATCTTCGATAGCTTTGCCATAGTGATGCCACTCGAAGACACTGGCAGCAGATAACGGTGATCTCGCCATGGACCCTCGTATCTATGACACAATAAAAACCTGAAAGTCGTGGCAATTATAGGATAAGTGAGCCTGAGGGTTTGAATAGCACATAGGAATGCGGACGTCGTTCAAGTTGGGACGTCCTGGCAAATACTAGCGGAGGTACAGAAACGTTAGTCGCGTGGCGACAAGTGTACCAGAAACCGACTTACTTCTGATGGTTTGTATCTTTAGCAGTTTCTCACGTCCAACTGAGGAGTGCCTCAGACAAGATAATCGTGAGTAGTTTGGTCATACAAGTGGTGTTAAACGCGCATGACTCGAATAGGCGTAGGACGGAAAGCGCCGTCGGTAATGCTGACATAAGATATTGATGCGACCTCCTCCCTGCTAACCTACGATGCCGTATTTGGAAAGCGGGCGCCGTGAAGTTGAGCTCCGTTTGACGAGAACAAAGCAGGGGCCAAGAGTGCAGAAATTGCGTGTATATATCATATGGATGGACGACTTCATCAAATCAAGTGTCTAATAATAACGGAACGTGCTTAGATTACCGAATCAACGTACGGTTGAGGGTATCAAGACTTGAGTGGGGTATGCGAAGCAATGAGCCCAGTAACGGAGCTATCGATCAAAAGAAGGCAGAGTAAGGCGCCGCAGGGATGAGATAAAAATGGCTTGTGCTCTACACGCCTTGAGCCTTACGGGTCTTTCACGGTTTCCTTCGCCTTCGCTGCTCCCTTCGCATTTTTTCTCGCCAATGCAGTAGTTGCCTTTCGAGTGAGATTGACGAGCGGTGGTTCTGAACGCGTATTGGAGTTGGGGTTAACAATTTTGCAGGTGTGGGAACTAGGACACGGCCGTGAGGCTTGGGTGGGGGCGGCGGCGGATTTGCAAGGCTAGTCTGCAGGGTGCTTCGTGAACGTCTTCCACCGGCCATTGACATATTTGCCGGACTCATGTTTGACCAAGTGAATGACGTTGTTGATGAGTTCCGGCGGGACTGGGACCTTGGGAAGGAAGATGTCGAGGTACTCGTTGGCGGTGACCGCGGGCAGGTACTAGGTCCGGCATCTTCAGAGACCGCGTCGCGGGTTTTGTCAGGGAGGCATACCGAGATTCCAGTCATGTCGGCTATTTTATGCAATTCTGTGTGGCCTGCCACAATGTGTTTCGTGCGGGACAAACCTGGACAACGTTGAGATGAACGCGCCTTGACCGCTTTCGGTCAAAGCGCAGGGCGGCGGTGATCGCCGAGGCCTTTCCTAATGTGGTAACTAACCCAGTTTGATGTCGACGCGCCTCGTCTTTTGTCCATCACCACACCGCACACTCGACAAAGCTTTGACCGCGCATGATCATCCAAGCTCAGCTTTACCTGACTTCTTGGCGTATCTAAATCAATCTCGCTACACTCATAAATGCCTAATATTTCTCGTTCTAATTTGATCCTAGGTCTCGTTCAATATTGTCAAAGCTTCCAGGTGTTGCGTCGTGTAGCCTCGCGCCTTGAGACGGTGCTTCAAATGCGAACGAGAAAAGCCGAGCGAGGCGTTGTTATTTTTCTGTCGCGAAGGCAGTGCAGCGCCCCCAATAACTGACCAGACTTTTCAAACCACAGCCTGTTCACGAGGTCATCCAAAGACGTTTCCCTCTCCACCTTCGGAGCATGGACGCCAGATTGTCATCTACTGCGCGCTGCGGTACTTCGCTTTTGATCACGCTGAATGCTCAAATGACCAGCTTCTTTCCCTTCCTTCCGGTATGTTCTGCTGCAGATTAGGAAGCCTCCGTCTCGTAGACATTGTTCTGGACATCTTCGCAGCGTCCAGACCTCTATAGTGATTCCATACCTGGCTATAGCAGATGGTTTTGTGGTAGGTTTTCCGAAGCTGCTGCGCAACAGATATTATTATCGAACTCTAAAGCATGCGTAGATCTACTTATAGCGCTAGCTTCATGAGATATCTCATTCCTCCAGCCCCTCGCAATGCCCCCGCCACGATATGCCTGTGGTACCTGCGAGAAAACGTTCTGTAAGGCTCCTACCCTTAGAGACCACGCCAACAGGAGCAATCACTTTCCTTGGACCTGCCCACTTTGCGATCAGCAGAGGCGCTTCTTCATGAAAACCAGCCTAGAATCTGTATGTCTTATCCTCTAACGTTCTGAACCGTGCTCAAAAGCCTCTAGCATTTTCAGGCGAAGCACTCTGGCGAATCGTTGTATTGTTGCTCGTCATGCACCGACTGTTTTCTGTCCGATTGGATTCTGGAACAGCATGTCACACAAAACCACAACAACAGCACAACCGATAGTTCGCCGCCACTATGGCCGACTCAAGCTACATGGCCGACCCGAGCTACGTGGAATGATGAAAGAGCGGACACGGTATGTCGTATGATTTAATTCTGAAGCATTGTACTGACCACGCGTAGGCACCAGCAGTCTACGCCGAAGACGAGGAAGAAGAATGGGAATCTTGGGGAGACTTTGATCTCGCTGCTCATTACGATGTCGTACGTTCGGCTTCTCCGCTTTCGGGTGTGTGGCTAATGTTGCTGTGGAGCCGCCGTGGGCCGCGTGGCATGTGCTTCAAGGCTGTACGCTTTGTAGTGCCATTCAACTCACCCCCGACGTGGTATGTCGACACGTCGTCCCCGCTTGCAATAACATAATCCCCTTCAGAGCTTCTATCCTTCGATGCATTGCGAAGTTTGCAGCGAAAGCTTTCATGAAACATCGTTGAAAAGGAAGCATTATCGAGACACCCGCGCTCACGAGACATGTGGTCTCTGCAATGTGGCGTTCAAGATTCCCGAGGATTATCAGGCGGCAAGTCTTGTGTTAGTCGACGTATATTACTCAACTGTTGACGTTCGACGCAGCATATGACACCGACGCACATTACAGACAAGGCTGAGGCCTGCTGCATTGCCTGCAATAGGTACTATCCTACCACCGAAAGCTTGTTGGAGCATGTCGATGTCGTTCACGGAGGACTCCAAGACGACGTTATCGCAATGGAAGGCGTCATCATGATGTATTTCATCGGAAAGACAGGGGACGGTGGTGGCCTCGCTTTCTGTTCGTGCTGCGACAGGAATTTCACAGCATACGGCGCACTGGTTGATCATGTCTTTGCCCTGCACGGGGGTGGCAAGTTCGGCCATTTGGACAGCACAACCGGCGTTCTGCGATATGTCCATACCGGTGAGCCGACGGCTGCCGCTGCGGCGTCGTCGCCCCCCATAAAGTCTTCCCCGGCGATAAAGGTGCGTTGTGTTCTTCTTTCGTACTGTGTTGTTTAACATTTCCCCTCCGACTCTACTCAGACTGACGCTGAGGACGATAACACCCGAGACGAACACGTTCCTTCTATTGGCGTTGAACCCGATAACGAGGAGCGTGACTCGCCTGAAGTGTTAACGGCGCCAGCGAGCAAGCCGATGGATCCTCACGAATCCAAAATAGTGGCCCATGCTCTCGTTGTAGGCCGGGAACTCAAGAAGACGTCGGAAGCCCCTGCGAAGAAGAAGCTTTGGCGCAGCAAAAGTTATCCATAGCGTCGCTGCTGCGCAGCACTCAACCAGGCGAGTAAACCGTACTGGCCCTTCGAAGAGGCTCACAGCTTACTTGCAGGTATGTCAGGTGGTGAGGAACAACGTGCTTCTTCGCACACGTTGATACTGGTCTGCTCTTGAAAGCGTAGACGTAGTACTTCCCAGACCCATGATGTGCCGCTGCGTGTAACTTGACGTCTCCAGACATCTGTTTCCTCGCTGAACCTGTATAATAATCCCCGGGTCTACAAACGAATCTCTGTCAGGCGCGCTGCTGGGCAGTCTGGCGCATCAGGCGCATCATATTTTGTTTCGGGAACAAACCGGAGACTGCCGAAATGTATTGGACCTGCCCTCCAGGCTCCATATTGGGAGCGCAGCCCTTCCCCCGCCTCCTCCACGCTTCGTCCATACCTCGCGTCCCTATTACACACTATCGTCTCCAATGGAAATGCATCCTTTTTCACCGAATCTCCTGCGACCGAGTCAACCCAGTTACTGGCTCGGTATTACCTGAAACAACGACGCTCAGAGCTTCGACGGTTCCTGTGCCGCAGCCTTCTGTCAAGGTCGACGTCGATGGCCCTGTCATTCTCACGGCCATAAACGATTGTCGATGCGATACAAAGCTCACCGCGTATCATTCCATTCGACAGCCGTGTCCCCCTTTCCGCCTCCCTTTCTCCCCAACCATCACTAGAACCACCCCCCAAACGACCAATGCAGAGGACAGCCTCGGACTCGGACAGTGTCGAGGAATTTGAGACGGCCTCGGAGACAGATAGCAGTGACGATGCGGTGAGAGGTGAGTCCTTGATCGCACGCGTCGCGTTGGACGACGATCAACAAAGGTCACCCAGACATCCCCAACCCGCTGCAACCGCCAGCTGCGTCAAGGTCGATCCCTCGAGTCGGTAAGCAGCTGCTATCCAATTATCAACGCGGAAGTAGATTATATTGTGGCAAAGCTACAGGCGCGTCGCGTCGCGGAATCACGCCGCTGCGCTCTAGTCAAAGCACACGGTCCGTAGGACCGAACGCTTCAACGCCGCCGCGGACCGAGTCATTTGTGTCGTCTAGCCCGATCGCAAGGCCCGGAGATTCGTTGTACGGGGTAAGTTTGCCCCGGGTAGTCAAATATTGCTCTAATGACCATTTCACTGTGCAGGACTCTCCACAAATCTCGTCTCGTACGTACCAACCACCTCATACTCTGCTGTGCTAACATATCCTTCTCGGCGTGGCCGCGTATAGGCCGTATTCGTACGTCTTGAAGTTCTGACGTTGGATAGCACTAATTCTGGACATCTCCAGACTCGGATACGGACAATGAAAGTGATTCGGATGGTGTAACCAACACTGTGGTTTCGCCGGGACCAAGACACTTACGTCGAGCAGTCACAGCTCCTACCCCCTCAATGTCCTCGGAACCCTCGACATCGGCGTCCGCGACAATCAGGGCGAATCAGATGCGGGCACTGTAGGTGTGATGCAGATACCCTCGGACTGAAGCTAATATTTTTGTAGCGAGCAGTCCAGATCTCGAGTCGCTAGCAGGGCTAGTTCGGAATCGACTATCGTTCTCGCCACAGAGTAAGTGTGTTCGTACTGCATTCGGACCAGCATCGTGATTAGGACGCTCTAGGCGGTTATCTATTTCTTCAGCCCCAGACAATCGCGTTGCTCTCTCAGGCTCTACCCGATCGTCGACCTCATTGTCGGGTCCCGCTTTAAATACGCGCAGTAGGTAAATAACAGGATGCTGTCACCTCATTATTTGGCTGATTGGTCTCTAGATCGGCTCCTACCCCCTTTCAGCCCACCGTCACCGCCCAGGTTTTGGAAGCCCCAGAGCCCGGCTATGTGATCATTGCCCATGACAAAAATGTCCAGACCTGGATGGACCAGCACACATTGTCATGGAGCAAGCAATACGAACTCGCCAGAGGGGTCAGCGATGGTCGCTGGCAGTGGGCAGATGTGACGCGGGAGAAGATTGCGCGGCTCGCCAATCTAAACGTCTCTCCCCACTCGGAAGAAATCATGCAACATCCATCATCGTATGGCGGAAAGACAGAAATATGGTACTCACCCGTGCTTCGCCGCACGTCTACGCGCTGACATTCGCTCAAGGGAGGAGCTAGAACGCGAGCAGAAAGCTCTAGAAGAGGATGATTGCCGCGGTCTTGGTCTCAAGGGGGGAAATTGGCACGGAGAGGCTAATTGGTATGGCGGGCGCGTCCAACAACTCGTCCACCTGCGCGAGTCACAGGGCGGATTCCGTCTTGAACTTGGCCCTATGCAGAAGGTCGGTCGGTCCCACCGAATTTCTCGGTTCCTTGGTTCCCGCAGGCTTCTGCAGGTCAAGCTGCCAGACGGGGTTATGTATGAGGCCAAGAGCCTCAAGAAGATTCAGGAACTGCTTTCAAAGAAGTTCGTACTGTGTGGCCGGGTCTTTGTGCCGTTTGCAATCAAAGATGGCAAGACGTATTTTGTCGAGACGGATGAGGACTTCGAGAGGGCCTCACGCGTCGATGAGTGCGATCATCGCAGACTTTCATTCGCTCGATTCATCGAGTGGTATAACCCTCTTGAGCTCAACAAGACACAGGTACGTAGTGCACTGCAAGTTTTTACGCTACTAATCTAGTATGCAGAATCTCAGCAAGTACGCTGCTCGGATCGACCTTGGATTATCGACGTCGATTCCAGTTTTGGAAATCAAGCCCGGTAATTTCTTCTGGGTCGACGACAAACGTGTGTCTTCTTTGCCACGTATTTCTGCTGTCCGTTGACGGTCATCACAGGTGCAGCGCACTCGGGCGGCAAGGTGCCCACGGAAAATATTTTCACCGATGGGTGCGGCTTCATGAACGCCGCAGCCCTCCTTGCCATTGGTCGAGCGATGGGTTTTTCGAGTGCCCCGACTGCCGTCCAAGGTCGAATCCTGGGCTCCAAGGGTGTCTGGCTTCTGCACCCGACGGATCGTGACCCCATGGCAGAGCCTGCGATATGGATCCGACCATCGCAAATCAAGATACATCTCGTCGCCGATGATAATTTCACTGAGGCCAGTATCTCGCGACTACACCGTGCCCACAGGATTTTCGACCTACTCATGCCGTCCAAAACGACCGCTCCCTCCCGACTGTCCCGATTGACTATCATGAACCTCGAACACAATCACGTCCCGGCAGAGGTCTTCAAGACGCTCCTCCGCGAAGGGCTCAGAAACGAGTTCCTGGCCCTCACACAGTGGGAGGGGCTCAGCGCTATGCCCCTCTTGTGGAACGCAGTCAACAAGGCCGGCGGAGTGTCGGCCCAGCGCCTCCAGCGCTCCGCCGCAGGCCTCCAGCGCGCGCTCGGGCTCAGCCGCAAGCGCGACGAACAGTACTCGGATGAAGAAATATTTGAACTTCCCGCGTCTTCGCAATCCTCGACCGGCTCGGTAGTGTTCGTACCAAGCGGCCAGGCTGACACGCCTCCCCAGAACATCGGTGAAGTTATACTCGATATGATCCAAGCCGGCTTCTCGCCCAAGGAGGATCAATATCTTTACAAGGAGCTCAGGCAATTGATGACGAACGTCATCGACGCCTATGTCAAGGAGTACCATATCGTTATGCCGCAGTCGCTCGAGGCATTCATCGTACCCGGTGAGTAGTTTCGAGGATTTCTTTAATGCGTCACTCACAGGTCTTCGTAGATCCCCTCGGAGTGCTCAACGAGGGTGAAATTCACTTCAGGTCATCGCAAGACATCGTCGAAGGCTGTCTGTACCTCGACCCGAAGACTATCGTAGGGGATGTTCTGGTTGGTGCGGTCGTGTGTCACACTCGGATGTCAATTTTAACTCTTCGTACGTAGATCTACCGAAACCCCGCTCGTGTGGCGTCGGACGTCCAGAAGGTAAGTTGACTATAACGCCAATTAATCGTCGTTGACTTCATTCCAGGTTCGCGCCGTTCATCACCCTGAACTGGCCCACTACGTCGACGTTATTATACTTCCGGTCAAAGGCAAGCGGTCGTTGGCAAGCTTGCTCGCCGGAGGAGGTACGCATCTTCTCCTATCATCTCGGATGCCACTTAATTGATACCCTCTCAATAGATGTCGACGGTGGTATGTCCTAGTCCTCAGCCCATCTTCTGAATTCACACCAAGCTTCGTTCATCTAGACACCGCCGTCATCATCTTTGACCCCGTCATCGTCGAACCATTTCACGGCCCCCCGGGCGTGACTCCAGAACCAGCAGATTTCCAAGACAACTTCGAGTCTCAGGAGTCCATCCCGAAGGTCTTCCAGGTGGTCGACGAGATGGACGCGCATCCTGATCGCGCATCCGATATCTTGCAGCGACATCTGCTTGTCGGCTTGTCCGATTTCGACAAGAAGGGCACGTACTCGAGATTCCACGAGTATGCCATCTTTATGCACGGATATAATGACCCGAGGGCCATTCTGATGGCGTACATGTGCGTAGGACAACTGCCCAAATATCCTCGTGCGAGCACTCATAGAGCTGTTCCAGGTTCTCCACCGTCCTCGACTCACGCAAGTCTGGCTTCGTGGTCAAATATCCTGTGTTTCAAGCCCACAAACAGAGGTTTGACGGAGCGATGCCGCCCTGTTTGGGCGGTAAGTCAACGGTCCAACGCCCCAATTTCATCCTAGAGGTGCTACGTCAGGAGGGCCAGGCGGAACGAGACAACATGCTTTCGGACTTCGCCAACCTGGAGACTCCCCGTGCGAAGGACGACCACGATGAAGACCTTCTTCGCCCTTGGAAGGACATCTCTTCTATCCGCGTGCGGGAGATCGTCGACGCCGTCGCGGCCCTCCGGGGGTACGTTGACCAGTACAAAGGCCACTGGGGTAAGATGTGGTCGAAGCATATAGGGTCGTCATCCCAATACGAAACGCCGAAGGAGAGGAAGGAAAAGAAGCGTCTGGGCGAGAAGAATAAGCACCAACTTGCTATGCGTTTCGCGACGGAGACCCCGGAGGCGTGCAGGCTGCTGAGCGACCTCGGCATCTTCGACAGGCTCAGGGCATCGTATGCCTACCAGGTCAACCCCAAGTTCGCCCGTGCCGTCGCGTGGCAGGCTCTGTGCAAGATCAAGGCCGACGCAAAGGGCTCGAAAGCGTTCACGGCTGAATTCGGCGGCGCGATGACGATTTCGGCGGCTGAGGTCCGCACGCGCTCGCTGTTCAATAGCGCGTCGACGTCCATCGTCAATTCTATCAGCGCGAACGTGTAACTCCTGTGATTCTTCCGTCCGTTGGTAGTGCGTGTTTCCCACTATTCCTCACCGTCCGTCACACCCGCTTCCTCCTACGTTTGTATACACCGTCGGTTCTTGTATAACCGTTGTATTATCAATATCCCGTCGAGATCTGTACTCTAGTTCGGTTTGGAAGTGTTCTATTGGCTCCATGTTGGTTTCTGTCTTTCTGTACCAATACATACCTTCGCGTTGTTTACTGCGCACGTCCAATTCAACTCATGAAGTTCATCAAACCCTCTGCACAGATGAGACAAATATCGCATGTGAATGGGGATCGCCAGTTATCTGTTCCTCGCTAAACCTGTTCAGTAATTCTCGAGTTGCTCTGCGAATGAAGGTTCCGTTGGCCACGCCCTTGGGCTTAGTCGCAAAAGGGACGACCATTACTCGGACGATGACTTTGATACTACCTCCTCGTCACAGTCTACAGCAGATTCCAATGAGGACACAGATCCACATGCAGACACCACACCTCTCAGCATCGGGGAATGCGTCCTCGACATGCTTCAAGCTGGATTCACCCCGAAGGAGAATCCCTACCTCTACGATAAGCTGAGAACACTCCTCGCCAAAGTGATGGAAATATCCATCGAGAAGTATCACATCACAATGGCTCAATCACTGGAAGCCTTCATTGTGCCCGGTGAGCAGGATCGACAAAGGTTTTGCGTTCGACGTCATACTCACTAGATGCTTCTAGATCCCTTGGGAGTGCTCAACGAAGGCGAGATACACTTCAGGTCGTCTCAGCACATCGTTGAGGGATGTCTGTACCTCGACCCGAAGACTATCGTCGGAGATGTCCTGGTCAGCACAAGCGCGTGATCTGCCTCTTTGTTGTTGACCGCGTTCTAGATTTACCGTAACCCTGCCCGAGTGCCGTCGGATGTACAGAAGGTACGCTCTTTACGCCTACGTCGTATTGAATTTAATTCAAAGACCATGCTAGGTTCGCGCGGTTCAATGTCCTCAGTTGTCGCACTACGTCGATGTTATCATTCTTCCGACGAAAGGCGAACGATCGTTGGCGAGCTTGCTAGCTGGAGGAGGTAAGTCATGAACCAGTCATGGACTAGATCTTGGTTAACGGCGACCCCCAATAATAGATTTCGATGGCGGTACGTTGACACTGATAAATATGGAACTGTTGCTCATACTCGGTCGTCCAGATACCGCTGTCATTATCTTTGACCCCGCCATCGTCAACCCATTCCGCGGACCTAAGGGTATCACACCGGAGCCATACGAACTACCGTCGTACTTCGAGCCGCAAGATTCCATACCGAAGGTCTCGCAGGTTATCAACGAAATGAAGGCAAACCCCAACAACGCGTCCGACATCCTTCAGCGGCGTCTGTTGGTGGGCCTCTCGCACTCCGACAAGAAGGGCATGTACTCCGCCTTTCACGAGTACTGCATATACTACCGGGGCTACACGCATCCGGATACTATCAGGATGGCATACATGTCTGTGGATTTTCGTGGATGTGTGTGACACTAGTGCTTACATCGACTGTTCAGGTTCACGACTGTCCTTGACTCACGAAAGTCGGGGTTGGTAATCACGTCCGAAGCATACCAGAATCACAGTCGGCGATTCGGGCTGCCTCGTCCCCCTTGTATGAAAGGAGACGGCATTGTACGGAAGGGGCCCCGCTTTATACTGGAGATCTTGGTCCAAACAGGTCAAACCGTCCGGACCGAAATGCTCACAAAATACGACCAACTCGCGGCCGACAAGATCGACGAGGACCCGGCTCTGCTTCAGCCATGGATGAACACCTCATCGATCGAAGTGAAGGAGATCGCCGATGCTGTAACGGCCCTCCAGAACTTCGTCGACAAATGCAGCGAAGAATGGGGGACTCTTTGGGCTATCAATCGTGCCAAGGATCCTCGGTTCGTGTCCGCAAAGCAGCACAAAGAGCAGAAGCGAACCGCTCAGCAAGCGAAAAACGATTTCGTCGCTCGTTTCGCGAAGGAGCCTCTGGAGGAATGCCGACTGCTCCGCAAATTGGGCGTGTTGGATCAGGTCAAAGCGTCGTACGCCTACAGCCTGAATCCCAGGTTTGCTTACAACGTCGCCTGGCAAACACTGTGCAAGATCAAGGCCGATTCCATAGGCTCGAAGGCCTTCACAGTCGAGTTTGGGAGCGCGATGACGATCTCTGCGGCCGAGGTCCGCACACGCGCTTTGTTCAATAGCGCGTCGACCTCTGTCGTCGATTCTGGCAGCGCAAACGCGTAATTTCGCCATTTCTTGCGCGTGTCTATCCACAATACCTCCTCCCGTACCCCTTCCACCCAGACCTTACGCGTCTTATCTATCCTTTGCTTTGTTTATGTCCAGTGCTGCCTGCTTGTTTTACCCTGTACCCATAGTGCCCTTGCGATGCCGTACTCTGCCTACTACCCCGGGCCGTCTGAAAGTGTTCTCCGTTGGTTTTCTATTGGATTTCGTCTCTCTGTACTATCAAATATATCCGCCTTGTCTATCCTCAGAAGTCACTAGCGCACAATACACTCTCCACGCATGGTGTATCGAGCTCTCGTTCGCCCGAGCAGGGCCTGCGAATAAGAGATCACTCGCACGCCACCAATGGTTCGGAGCCACGTGAACCGACGGTATATCCTCAGTCCTTGAGTGGGGGATGTGGGAGGACCTGCGAAACTGGTAGGCATACGTTGCACGGGTGGATGATATTGGAAAGCTGCATGATACGTAGCACAGAAGCTCCGTTCTCGAGCTTCAAGCTTCCAGGGTCCAAACTCAATCGTGTCGAAGTTTGTGAATGTCGCCCAAATAGTGAATGTATGTTCTCCGACGGCGTAAAAATTATAGTGATGTATTGATGACTAGAAATACACAGAACTAACACGAATGTTGTCAGAGAAGCCCAATGTTTACGATGCGAAGCGTTACTCACCTCCGTACCAGCTAACTTTCCGACCACCCTGGCGGCGTTGGCCTCACCAACCCAATCCTCGCTGCCAACTGCCGTGCCTGCATCGCCTGGAGCCTCTTCGACCGCGCGAGCACAGCCCCTACTCCTACTATGGCGATCCCCAGAATGCAAGCAACGAACTCGTAGAAGTCGCCGCGCTCCTTCGCGACAATCCGCCCGCACGACTCCCATGCTGGTATCTCACCTTTGTGGGCTTCTGGAATGTCTTGTTGTGCTGACCCTGGGTGTACCGGTGTGGCGTTGGGGTGACCTGAGGGGAGCGAGGACTTGGGCATGCAGTGCATGAGTCGTCTGTTGCCAAAGGGCTTGCAGAAAGGCTGATTAAGCTAATTATTTGGCTAGTTAGAAGTTCCGCGCCGTGTTTGAGGGAAGTACAAAGACGTACTGCGCTCTCTGGGCATGGCTCGCATGTTCCGAACGGAACGCAGACGAGGTCGGTCGTGTTAGGCGTAGACTGAGCCCCCGTGCATGCCAGAAGCGTGAAGAGGTTGCAGATGAGGCTGAAGGGGTTTGAGTGTTGCAGAAACAGAGAGCGGCGAGGGTGCTCACACGGCGAGAGCGAGGAGGTTCATACGGACATGCGGGTCGGGAAAAGAGTTTGTGAGGCGCGCTCCGTCTGAGCGGTCGCCGGTCGGTCTGCAAACGGCCACCATGATCAAGCAGCATGACCCCGGTGTCTCGAATATTCCCCTCTCTCCGATTTTCTCCTCTCCTCCTGCTCCTGCTCCTGGACGACCTTGGCCCGTAGCTGTTTGTCCGGTGGCGGTTTGACGGAAATTACCACACTCAGATGAACAGCAAGGATGCTTGCATAATTGCGACGGTCTGTTGCGTGACCGTGCTCAGTGTACGTGCTTTTATTCTCGAATAATACGAACGAATCTCACAGAGTCTTTTCAGATTTTCTTAACTGGTGCTACGGCCGTCGCTATCACCACCATTGGACGGGATCTCAACTTCAAGCAATCTGATTTACAATGGCCACTGAACGTCTTCTCGTACGCAACGACCGCTCATTCGTAGTCGAAGATCGTGCTTACGATATCCTGAAATAGCCTGTCGTACGGTTGCTTGCTGCTGCTGTGCGGTCGCCTGGCAGATATCCTGGGTAGCAAGAAGGTCTTCCTGCTTGGATCCGGCTGGTTTGCAATTTGGTACGCTTCAAGTCGCACACCTCGAGCATGCGATGCTCAAACCTATGTAGGAGCCTCGCAGCTGCATTTGCACCGAACGCACCTGCGTTCATCATATTCTTGGGTCTTCAGGGTATTGGCTCTGGTACGTCGACCTTTCATCATTATAACTACTCCGCCCTCATCCGCCTCGTCAGCGGCGAACACCCCTGCAGGTATTACCCGATCTATAACTTAGACAAGGGATAGCTCTCATATTTTACTAGGCATCAGCATCCTCTCGTCCCAATTTCCTCCAGGGAAATCGAAAAACACTGCCTTCGCTGTGCTCGGTGCTGGCCAACCAATAGGATTCATCACCGGTCTAATTCTTGGTGAGCTATTGTGCACTCTGTCAGTCTGCGCCGAGTTTCTCATAAGACTACAGGTGGTCTTCTTAGTGAGTCTAAGGCGTCGTGGCGTACAATTTTCTGGATGCAGGCAGGCCTTGCCTGCATCCTCTGCGTCATGGGCTGGTATGTCATTCCCCGAGACGATAATTCCCGAAGGTACAACCTCGGTTTAGACTGGGTGGGTGCCATCCTCAGCACAGCTGGCATCGGACTGCTCGTCTGCGACTTGGCGTGCGTCGTATTTATTCTACTATCCCACGCCTTTCTCATGCTCCTCCAGTGAATCAACGAGTACACCTAAAGGCTGGGCGACACCCTTCGTACCTTCTCTGTTTGGGACGTCCATCATCCTTCTGGTATCTTTCGTCCTCTGGGAAATGCGCCGCGAAGCCAGAGGGCAGTCGACGCTGCTTCCAATGAGCATGTGGACACAGCCAGGAGCGAAGATGGGGCCCGTCATCCTACTCGTATTCTTCGGCTGGTGGGGCTTCAATACCCTTGCGTACTTTGTGCCGCTGTTCTATCAACAGGTGCAGCTGCTGAGTCCTTTAGAGACTGCAGTGCGGCTTGTCCCCATGGGCATTGCGGTATGTGGCATAGCCGCCAAGTCTTTTGAAACTTCATTTTGACGTCCTATCGCAGGGTCTTCTCACGAATATTGCGTCAGGATATCTGATCGCTATAGTACCCGGCCAGACACTAGTAATCCTCGGACTAGCATCCGCTCTGGTACGTACTCCTCAGCGGCGCCAAGCTCGTGGTTACTTATAACTACCATAGGTTTCAAGCATTGTCTTCGCTCTCATCAAAGTCCATGCAGTGTACTGGGCCATGGCTTTTGTAGTCATGATCACTTTACCTGTGCTTGATATCGCATACACCGTGGCGAATATTCAAGTGTGCGCCAGCTTCCCCGCACACTCTCAAGCTCTGGCCGGAAGCATCTTTAGTGTCGCCACTCGCGTACGTCCTGTGCCCTCGCCCGATGTTACCGTTAACTGACCGCGTTCTAACGCCGATAGCTCGCAACGTCCATCGGCCTCGCGGTGACGTCTACCATCGCCAACTCGGTGTCCACAAAGTATAACAAGCAACATCCCACCCTCGATGCCACAGACCCGGACGTCCTGATGGCAGGATTCCGCGCGGCCGGATGGACGTGTGGCGTCACCATAATCATGGCGCTGCTCATAGCCGCCTTTGGCATGCGCGGAATTGGCTTGATTGGACAGCACATCGTAGAAACCGACGCGGCGTCCCAAACGTCCTCGCAGAAGGGCAGCGATATCGAGATGACCCCGCGACACCAGACATCCGTTCATTCCACGGGTGTACAGGAGACCGCGGATGTGGACTCGATCATGACGGTACCTGGTGGATCAGGTGCAGTCACGCCGAGCGAAATCGTCGAGGTCGAAGAACGTGTTTGAGATTAAAACTGCACATGTTTAAGGATCACTCTGAAACGCAGAGTGTGCGCTGTATGTAATGGATAGGATTAATGCCGCAGACGTAAACAATAGCATGTCCCGGCATTTGAAAGCTTGCAGAGCATCTGAGTCCGGAATGGCTGGTGACGCGTACTCTACGTGAGTTAGGCCCGAAGATTTGATTCCTTAGACTCGAAGCTAATCGAGAACATAGGTGGAGAGCTTTCATA
>BSCZ01000807.1:0-40647 GCA_027924225.1 Bjerkandera adusta
GGGAAGGCCATGGTTCCCTGGTGTAGCGGTTACCTTCTGTTAATGGTGTCAGCAACTACGACGTTTCGAAGGCCGACGATCCAAACGGCGTCACTCTGGCTCGCAAGGTTGACGACATCGACCCCTAAGATCACATTTTACGCGGCGTACAAGTACGATAGATGGTTTGTATCAGTATATAATATCCTTCGCACTGGCTACTCGACGTCGAACTGAGCTACGCGCGAGCACACGGGCGGGCGCAGTCCGACGTGAACCGCTCGTGACCGGACATGCGACCTCGATCGCTATGACGTCACAATAAGCAATAGTAAGGAGCGGTTGTTATCGGAGAGACGCTCGAGTAACAGAAGAACAGACGCCGTAATACGAAAAGCTGGCTGAAGATCTGTGACGGTGATCACATCCAAGACCCGCTTTGTTAGCGGGAATAACCCTCTTCATGGAAGGTAGCACAAAAATTCGTATTCTGAATGTAGCCCATAGAATGCTTCACCTAATGACGTCATGGAGGGTTTGGCAATCACCGGTCGGATTTCAGCATTAATCCGACCGTCTTGATCCACCGATTATAATGCACCCTTCTTGATCAACCCCTCTTAATCCAGTCCCTGGATGTACCACTGTTGATCCGGCCTCCTTAATCCGGGGCTCTAATTTCAGTCTTTGGGCTCGATCCAACCGCCTTGATCCAGTTGATACGTCTCTAGATCCTCAACTGATTTTAAATCCGTTGACGTCCGTAATCCCTTACGAACAAAGTATATTTGTGTTTGAGGTTCCCATGTGGGGCCCTCATCGAGATTTTTGTTCGGTCTCGGTGCTGCGGACTTTCCTCTTCT
This sequence comes from Bjerkandera adusta, assembly GCA_027924225.1. NCBI lineage: Eukaryota > Fungi > Basidiomycota > Agaricomycetes > Polyporales > Phanerochaetaceae > Bjerkandera > Bjerkandera adusta. The sequence goes on from BSCZ01000807.1 coordinate 843, forward strand.
CACGTTTGAAGGGTATCGTTCGCCGCTAGAATTCCTTGAGCACATCGCTGGGCAATGGCTATGAAGTTGGCCAAGTCCACCACTAGTAGCAATTGCGAAAGAGACGACCAAGAAGGACTCCCCTTGCGAGGTTACCATTTTTGGGCATCGGCCTTCCAAATTAGTCAACTTTCATCAAAGGGCTCGAGAGTCTGAACGTGCGAGACATATGGTTACGCAATTAAAAATAAAAGCGAGTATAGTGGAAGCGTCACGGAATACAGGGGTATCGACTGTCGGTACATGCGCGCCCGAATCAGTCGCTATCCGCTGATTGATCAATAGGAGGAGCTAGATACGAAGGGATACGATTCAACCTTTCCTGCGTGTTAAGACACGGACGCTTGCGTTTTCGCGAAGGAGTGGTAGGCAATGGAAGTTCGATGGCGGAAGGGCTGTCGCGAAGAGCTGCGAGAGCTGCATTTGATGGCCCAGTTTCGTCCGAATCAGGCCAGGAGAACTCGTATGAGGGGGAGGAGCCTTGAGAAGTAGGTTGAGAGGGAGAAGTGGGCGCGTGACTGCGAGTGTAACGTATTGCCGAATAGGAGGAGCAGTCGTCGTTGACTGTGGGGGGTACGGATCCTCGGTTATCAGTCGTGGCAAGGGAGGCCTCAGACGATGCGGGGGAATGTAGCCGTGGAGGGGTGAAGAGGCCCAGGGAAAATTCCTCCCTATTTTCCATGTGATAGTAGCGGTGAAACCGGGGGGGGATGTCGTCTTCGTCAGTGAGTGGCTCCAGGGAGGGCATGGTCGGGCTTGTGAGCTGCGAGGAGTCTGCCGATGTCGAAGAGGCCATCTCCGGAGTGGAAAGCTGGACGGTGCGGACATCTTGCGTGAGGAAGGTAAGAACGCGGATGGACTGGGTAAAGCCGCGTAGGGTGTGGACGCCAAGCTTCCGTACCACGAGGTACTGGTCCCATCTAAATACGCGGATTCTAGTATCGACTGCGACGTCCTCCCAATCGGTCAGATGGGGCCTCCAGACCTGATAGGGGAGTCTTGGCCCGTCCACGGACTCGCCAGTGAGTGTTGCCCATAACTCGTTGAGCGGAGGTGTTCCTAGGAACGAGAACTCCGTCCACGGCCCTAAATGTACGCAGTAAGACTCGGGTTCCCTGCCATCCTTAAGTGGTGGTGAGTCAGCCGTACTCAAGGAAGTTGCGATCGTTCTCACATGGTAGTAGAGGTAGACGTGGACTTTGCGCCGGAGGTATTGGTCCATGGCCGCGATGGCCCTGTCGACGGAGTTGTTGTCACTATCGCCCCCTTCATCGGCCTGGGGTCCTTCCGGATAACGGTTGCAGGCATCCTGTGAGGCCACAGATTGCTACTGGGGGATGAGCGTGCTTGCAAAGTTGTCGTAGATGAAGTACGTACCTGGTCCGACTCATATTCAGCGACTGTGACATCCTCCTCCTCATCTCGGGAAACCGTAGAAACAGGCTAATCAACGGGGTGATGAGTTGCGAGTGTGCTTGAAAAGGTTTAGATGAACGCACCCCAGTACCGACATCGTTGACTGAAGCGTGAACGTCGATGGTTTGAGTCTGTAGAGATATGTATGGGACGTAGTGACATGGTTTAGCATGACCAAATACCGTGTCCGCCTCCGCGTCATCTCGAGAACGGGCTTGAGCAGTACGACGAGGGACGATGGAGAAGGGTGTGGCGGCCTTAGCAATCCGATCTCATTAGTCAAGATCCAATTCCAGGCAGGACCACGTACCAAGTCAGACGGTTTGCTCACGATGTCCTCGTGAAAGCACGGCTGGTCGAGAATGAGTCTTGTGAAGCCACATGGAGGATATTCCACCGAAAGCGGGAGTGTAGTAGCAACAGGTTTCCGTCCAGGTTGTTTGGGGCCCAGACCGTCACGACGCTGGTTCGCGCCGTGGGTCATGAGGGATTCGAGGAAGAAGGGGTAGAGGAAAGGCGACGCGTACGCGGAAGGACTAGATGTGCCGTTTGGGCAGGCACGGCGTAATAAGGCAGGCCAGGATCATCTCCGGAGCACTGGAGGATTCAGTCTAAATCCGGATTTACAACTGATTGGTTGGGAAGGCCCGAGCCTAGAAACGTAGATCTAGCTGGGATCGCCAGCACCAGGTTCGACATCAGCCTGTCAGTAGCTGCACACAGGCTTGATCCATACGATCTGGAGGCGGGGAATATGAACCCCATACCTGCGCATTGAGGAAGTGCTCGGGCGAATGGGTCTGTGAGGTACAATAGGGTGCGTTGTCGTCGGGAGCGAGGAGTTGGAACCAGCCTCGATAGGTTTTGCGAGGTATACAACCCAGTGTCAAGTAAATGCGACTGACAATTGCCGAAAGTGGGATAAGGAGGCCAGAGGCGGGGAGGGAGGTCAACGAACGTTGAGTGCATCGGCAAATACCTAAACGAGCAGACGAGAATGTGGATAGACGCCCTTGCATTTCTCTCTCGAATTTGCATACACCATTTGTTGGAGGTCAGATGTCTACCCTGTGAGCCAAATTAGTAAGACGGCCGCAGCCATCTCCAGAAGAAATGAACGATTCCATCCAAAAACAAGCTGAGTAGACTGCATAAAACCCAACACAAACTCGATACGAACGTCCAAAAGGAAATAAACAGTACACATTAGATGTACCCTACGAGGCAGCATCAATCTGAATCATAGCCTAGAATGTCTGAGTACACGACAGAACGAGGGACTTGGTGAATGAACTCACGAAGTCAACAACATCACCAAACTTATCCTGGCACCCGGCCAGCAGGCGTACATAGCGTGTTGCCTGCCTAGATAAAGATCCTGTCAGTGGTATTAAATGGTAGAAACACGACGACGCACTTTCGAGCATATGCAGAATGGCCTAGACGGCCTCGACGCTCCTCCTCACCGGCTCGAACGATCCACCTGGCCTCGTGCCATTTGAAGAAGCGAACTGAACGTCGCATTTCTTCCTGGAGGAGGTAAACCTCCTCCGTCCAACGGCGATTTAAAGCACTTGTGCGGAACCAGAAAGCTCTGACCGCTGTTCAGGGATGAGTACGTGCCAAAACTCGACGATACAAAGGCTTACTTTCTGCGACATATTCGTCGATATTGCGCTGCTGGTCTACGAAAGCGAAATCTCCCCATATCCAAGAATGTGGCGTCTTACTGTATCCCCTCTCCTCATGGGCTATGAAGACAACAAACGCGCGAACATCGTTCTTCAGCAGCACACGGTAGGACTTTTGCAGGGAAGCTGCGTCCAACCCCAGACTGACGAGAGCGACTCTAGCACGTCGATACGCAGACGCTGCTCGGTCAATGGCCGCTCGCTTGTGTTTGATTCTCCAGTCCTCCTTGGTTTTTGTCTTGTAACCTTTCGTGTGCTTCCGCTGGAGATTAAAGACATAGCCGGTCAGAAGATGGGCCCGCAAGTCGTCCAACGCGTCATTTGCCTGTCCTTTCCTGAGGTGGAGCTCGATCTCGACGGCAGGGAGAGAAGCCGGGTGTTTCTTGTACCGAAGACCCTGCGACGATGGAAGGAGTATCTGGATGGCGTTAACTTCGAGCCAAGGCTCCGATTGGGTGGTGGACGTTCTCGGTGACGTTGCGCGCTTTCTCTTCCGGGAGGATGGGGTGCGTGCGCTGGTCTCAGACACTTCGAAGCCCAAGGACAGGTCGTGGGTCTGAAGCTCTCGAGCCGGCGTAGAATGAGCCTGCGTTGATGTGTGACTGGTGGCGTCGTATAGCGGTACCAAGAACTGGGCCTCTTCTTTTTGCCACTCTTCGACGTCGGCCAAAAACGCCCTCACGTCTTTCTTGAGCCGGACTTGAACGGTTTGCGTGATATGCTTCTTGGACAACTGGTGAAGCAACTGAACCCTACCAATCGGCTTAGTGTTATGGTACCATCGTGGAAGGTCGTAGATATCAGCTCACTGTCTTTCCTGCAGCTCGATCCCAGTAAATATAGCGCCCGCAAGGCCCTTTCGAGTGATGCTGTCTGGACTGGGCTTCGCTACGACTTCCTGAAGAGCTTGAGTTTTAGTAATCCCTACGCAATGGAAATTAGCAAGCAACTTGATGGAACCGAAGCGATCATGCGTACCACGATTCTTTGCAGGCTCGAATACGTTGGTCAATTTGGGGTGGTTCTCGGTGTCGACCACTTGACTAAGCCAGTCGACTTCCGATTTCTTCCACCGGAGGAGGCAGGCTTGTCCGAGGGATTTCGACGTAATAATATTGTTCTCGAGCTGGCTGAGGGCGTCCGCGTGCTTCTGGTACTCATCAACGGCAACGTCGTACTTTCTCCGGAGTTCTTTGGCTGATATAGCTTCTCAGCAACGGTCAGGAGTCCAAAGTGAAAGCATACCAATCTTGTGAGTCCTTCGACTGTTGACATCATTGTGATGGTAGTTGATGACGTCATGGCGATGCCCACTCGCCATTTCTCTGGTCCTGGCAGCGATCCCGTTAAGATCAGCCCAGATGCGTTCCGCCGATTCACCATCAGTCATGGCTGCTCCCGGTAACCAGTGCATTGAGAACTTGTATGAGCACTCGCCGATATGTCCTGGTGCGTGGAGCTTCCCGATTCCAGAGGTTGTGGGAGGCAGATCCAGGCTCTCGAGGGAAGGGTAGTCTTCGATCATGCTCTCGAGCTTGCTCAATCGGGACTTAAGGTTACGACAGTATTGACAATTGATGTCATAGCACCGAAAATGTCGTTTAAGATGGCGATATCCCTGAAGGCAGGACGCAACAGCGAAGTCGACATTCAGAAACCTAGCAGCAACGTAAAGTTGACATAGCAAAACTCGAAGCCCTACACGTACCTTTCGCCTTTTTGTAGGTCAACGCCACTCCCACCGAGGGTGAACATGTGACGAGAGCAGGAAAGCTCAATGGTCCCCGAGGTTTTTCCGCCGTGAATTGCCACAAAACGGGAGCAGTTAGACTTCGGCTAGGATTGAAAGTGTCATAAACAATGACACCTTAGATAGGTAGAAACTTACGTCTGGTGCAAGCGGACCCAGAGTCTGTTGATACCTGGTGAAGTCATCTTCGTGGGCAAAGTATGCCGCTCCTTTTGTAAGAGGGAAGTCGTGAGCGTCCATGGGTTTTTCGCGTTGATTCTGTTGAAAATTGCCGTCGATCGAGTAGAAGAACGCGTCCTGAAACCTGATGGATGGATGAGATAACCACTGTAGGTATAGCATCCAAAGATACATACTCAAAAAGCGGGTCGCGGCTGCGCCATTTGGGATCCATATTGATTCCAACGTGAGGGCAGGCAGGACATTTGACAGCCAAAGAGCCACGAGGTAGGTTGATAATTGGATCAACCCCAGAACGCTTGGCTGTGAGAATAAATTCGTACTCGCGGCTCGCCGTGAGGAACTCTCGATAACGGTCCTTGGGAAGTTATGAGTGATTTGTTGTGAGGGTGCGTAGAAAGAAAGAGCCTACCGCGACTTGATCGGGGTTGACATTGTCCGTGATCCGCTTGAGGAAGGTGAAGAAGTCGTTGGCATTTGTATGGGCTTGGTGGGAGAGAATGCTGAACTTGTCAAGGATGTCGAGGGTATAGACCGTCCTGGGAAGATGCCATGAACCCGGCCAGAACCCACGGCGGATGAGCTGTGCGAAATCGGGTTCACATTGCGCGTGGCAGTCACCCGGTGCAATGCAATTGCAGAAGCTGACACGCAGAGAGTCGACGCCATCCGCGTGAACGACGACCAGCTCGCGTGGATTTCGAGTGCTCACGACGCACCGCTGACCTCCATGGCCAAGGTTGAGGACGAAGCCAAGGTCGTTGAGGGTTGAACGCGTCCAGAATTGTGTTTCTCGGCACCATTTCTGGAGGACGTGGAGCGGGCGAGTACGATGATCCTCGAGAATGCATGATGCACAAGTTGGCTCGGCATGGAAGCAGGACGTACACCGGTAGAGAGCGCTGCAAGTTTTGTGGGGAGGCATGGGACAATTCCCGCGCTGACGGGCTTTGGAAGTACATCCGGAGCAAACCATCGAGGCGGGCGGGCATTCCAGTGACAACAGAGCATCCATGGCGGCGCAAGAATGCCCCAAGAAATCCTTCATACGCTCCGAAGGCGGCTTGAATGACTTCAGTGCTAGTTCCGAAGCATGAGTAGGAAGACCCACAATAGAGTTGTTAGCCAAAGCCTTTGGCTTTTTATTAGGCTCATTGACCTCCACCTCCTCGTGTTCGCTGTCGTCATCAGTGTCCCATTCATCGTGAAGATCGGCCAACGGTTCGACGCCGACCTTGTTGGATATGCTGAGATCTGATTGTGGTTGTACTTGCAAGGTGTCGCCATCAAGAGGAGCAGAGTAGGATGTTGCAGGAGGATGGATGGCAGGGGGAGGAGGGACTGTGGTTGGAGGGTGAGAGGTACTTACGTCGCATCCACCAGCGCCGTCCCAAAAAGGATTTACATCCTCGCCAGGGTCCGAAGGCCCTGCTACTTGCTGGGAACGCGTGCCTCCTCCCTTGTTTCGGAGTGGTAATGCCGCCGGCCAAGGCTTGAAGTGAGAACCGCGTTCGTGATTTTTGGAAGGTGAAGTAAAGACGCTCTTGATCGAAGTGAAGAGCCCTGACGTGCGCTTGGGGGTGGCCGGAGTCTTCTTTTGGCCAAATTTGCGACGCGGTGGGGATTCCATAGCGGAGGTACTGGTGTTTAGCGCGACACTACTGTTGACGAAGGCGATCCGGGGAGACCGGCGGACGTTGCGGCATTTGCCACGCCACAACGCCAGCGTCTCGCCTCGGAATAATCCGCTCCAGCGTCACGACCTCGCATTGCGCCCAGTAGTCGTCGAGCCACTCGACGAATGGGGGTAGCTCAGCAGTGCTGCTGAACTCAAACTGGATGGTTGTGCTGTTCTCGAAGAAGGCCCGGGTGGTCATGGTTGCTTGGATAGGATACCGGAGGCGGGCCATCAGGGAAGGCCTCGCAGTGTAATTAGCAATAAAAAGGTATCATTATCCGTATTATCGAATGTAAACACTATCGCCGATGTCTTAGTCCCCCTTTTGAACGCCTCAGCTGAGTATTAAAACATGTTATATCGGTTCTACTATTGTACAGGGCAGTGCTACTACTCGTTTCTCACCCGGCTCGCTGTGTGCGCCCTTCGACAGTTTCGCAGGAAATTTCTTCGGGCCCCGGCGCATATTGAATCTGTCCCAGTCGCGCACGAGGTAGGTCGCGTACGAGGTGTGCCGACCCCTCCGGCCTCGAACTCGGCGCACTGTCCTCGTCGAGCTCTCGGCCAGAAACCTAGATCAGCTTGTTAGACAAACAATCACCATGTTAGTCATTGGAGACAACCACAAGAGCGGAAACTTACATACATACATAGGACAGTAGACCAGAGCGTAACGATACGCAGACGATGTGGAACCTGTGGGGGGAACGGTGTGCACTGTGAAAGAGCTTTGAACGCGCAATGTACGCTTGTGCTATTGATCGACAAGGGATCAGACAAGTTCGATGCGGACGGGAGCGTGCACATACGTATGCCGAGAACGATTGGATGCATTGGCGTCCAATGAAATGACACAGCTATCTGTCGTACATATACTCAGCAAGTTCCGGTAGTATAAACCTGGGACGTGGTAACGTACCGAGTTGCCTGATTTGCCACCTAAAACATCTTGGGCGCGACCGTCACGGTCACCGAAATGCGCTAAAGTTAGGGTCACCGCAATCGCATTCTAAGCGGGCACGGAGACCAACCGTCGACCTGGAGGGATGTTCATCACGTTATGCACACGGGAGACATAAGCACTGGAAGATGGGTAGACATATCTTCCCATGTTTCAACGCGGTTGCGCTGGGCTGCCGCTTGCGGAGCCACAGACTCGGACTGAGATCGTTTGCGCGAGGACCGACTGCATGACTAGAATTATGTAGAGGGTTAGGATACAGGGGCGGGATGGGGGCGAAGATGAAGGTACCTACGCAGAGCGCGAAGGTGCTGCGTGTCTGTCCTGTGCTGTTTGTATACTCCCTGGGGTCGTCATGGTTAAACTTGAGCCAGTCCGAGGTTGATCTTGCGACGCGCTGTTGGACCCGGTGCGATGAATCAAACCTGAGCACGGTATGCGAGATGATTAGAAACGGAGGTAACAGCGGCCGTGAGTGACACGTACTACTGCACGCACACTAACGGGCAGGGGAGGGAAGATAGGCAAGGACGAACGAGACGCGAAAATGGAGAAGGCACATGCCGGACCTTGCCGAGGAACGATTGCGCGGCCAATCATAAGGAAGCGCCTCATCTCAGCGATGTCTCCGGTCCTGCGGGTCTGATCCGCTTCGTTGCCGAATTTGGACGCCTGCCGCCGAATGCCCGCCGTTTGCCCCGCCGTTTTAAGGCGTTACGCGACGCCGTCGCTGTTGGACAAGCGCGAGCGTGTCCAGCGATCTAGGGTGCGGCTGCTTGTTATTTTCAGACTGTCCCCACTGACATGGGTGAGCTCCTGGGACTGTTTCCCCGGCGCGGTCTGGAGAAAGTTGGCTGATGCACGACTCACGAGGTGGATTAAGGCCAGGTGGATCAAGACGATGCGGGTAGAGAGGGGTTGATCCAAGCGTGGGGGATCCAAACGAGGCGCCGGATGAAAAGGGCGCGGATTAAGACAAAGACGTCAAGACCTGAGGTGGATCAAGACGATGCGGGTAGAGACGGGGTTGATCCAAGCGTGGGGGATCCAAACGAGGCGCCGGATGCAAAGGACGCGGATTAAGACAAAGCAGATCCAGACGTAATCATTTGCCGATGGCAGAGGTGGATCAAGACCAGATGGATCAAGACCAGATGGATTAAGAGCGGGTGCATGAACGAGAGGTAAATGAAGATGATGTATGATGTGGGCGGAGAGGGGGTCGATCTAAAGAGGAGGGCACGGATCAAGAGGAGGCGGATGAAGTAGATCTAGAAATAATCGACTGGCGTAGGACAAAGACGCGATGTTCATACGAAGACGCGTAGCATTGGCATCACAACGAGACAAGGAACGTGCAGGGCCAGGGTGCGAGAGGCCATCTAGGATGAGGAGAAGCGACGCGGCAGGACAGCAGAGCGCAGAATGCGGGGAACGCACAAAGATTAAATGGGGGGAAGACACGGCGTGCGAGTGAGGGTATGGAGGACAGGCGACGCGCAGATTAAACCAGAGGCAGGGCCATGCGAGGCGCAGATGAAATCAGGGGCCGGGACGCGCAGATTAAACGAGGGGGCGGGACGCGCAGATTAAACCAGGGGGAAGACACGGCGAGTGTGGATCAACAGGGTTGAGGACAGGCGACGGCGAAGGACACCAGAGCAGGAGGGTGCGCGGATCAAAGGAGAATGAGGGAAGGTTAAACCAGGGGGTGGACTTTAGTCCAGGGGGATTAATCCCACGTACTGAAGAAGTACCCAAGGCGACCAACACAACGCCTAACACAGCGACAACAACGGAACCAGCCACGATTTTACCCGTGGAAACGTGATGGGTTGGCGGGCTGGGGATGAACGTCAATTGGGCCTTGAATAGGAGAAATGATTACGCGTACGTGTTAGCGGTGGTAGGTGACGTCCCATCCGCGCCGGCTGTACTACCACTGACGGGTGCGTCTTGACTCGACGCAGAGCTGGCCGGGTTGGGATGAGGGTAGGACCACGATGACACTGACACCGTGTCGAGCTCGAGAGCGCGGTTTTGACTACTGGAAGACGACGTATCAACTAATCGGAGGGTATGTTTACCAGAAGGGAGCCCGTTCACGTAATACTGTAGCCATAGTAAAACATCAACGTAGTCATTAGGCAGGGATAACTCACGAGGAGCATCTGAAAGCGAGCTTCGGGGGCAGAACCATTGAAAGTACTTTCTGGCCCATCGTCGATGGAGACATTGAACAAGCCGTGGTTGTTGTTCGTAGCCCCGTATAGCGCGATTGCATTTCCTTCGAACTTGACGGTCGCGAATGCACCTTGGCTGAACGTCCATCTAATGTCGATGTTAGAAGTACAGTAGTCGGCAGAGTCCATAATCAGCTTACTGAGCATTGTGGTCGGTGTAATTGGGACCACTAAGAGGGCTCCAATTGGCTGAATATAATATTGCTGAATTGTCCTGGTTCCACCAGACATCCTGCGAGGTAGTTCTACGGAAATAGTTTCTGTTAGTGTGCGTCCAAGAGGATTACGAGATACCTCACGTACCGCGAATTGCCATCCCCCGCTGTAATGATCATGTAATCGATGTCTAAAGGCCCCTGCGAGTTTACCAATGCTACTTTATGTTCCTTTGTAGCGTCTAGAGAAGTTGCGCTGTATAGAAGAGTATTGTACTGCGTCGCAGAGGCTGTAGCGGAGCTGATAAATGGGGCTCTGTCATCCAGAAGCACGGTATAGTCGTTCTGAGCATGAATTAAAGTTAGTGAGGCCCTACGCGTTGCATCAGGGACGTACGTATTCCGGTTTACGAGCACCAAAGATGTAGACCCCGGACCCACTGAATGCTAGGGTCGCTGTATCTCCCTGAACATTGTAAGTAAGAGACCTGCAGGGGCCAAAGTGCAGAACTTACGTGTTGACTACTGAGATGATACGTCTGGTTTTGGTATAGTTGGTAATCAGTGGTAGACTTCGGAGTGTCATCCCACGAGCCCGAGTACAAGATGAGAGGGCTACTATCAGGGACTTGCGAGCCGTAGTCAGTCATTTGTGGTATGCCAAAAGGAAGAACACGGTACTCACCCGTCACGTTGAACACAGGCATCTTGTTACAGGAGGTTGGCGAGGAGAAGGGCACTGCCCGTTAGAGGGTCAAAGAGCGGAAGGGTTGAGAGAAGAATGCGTAAGAATGGGCGAGTTCTATTACTTTTAAAGTGGCGAAGAGGCGTTTATACAAATCTTGTGTGTGTATCCAAACAAGCACGCAGAGTATGCCCCTAACGCCGTGTTCCGTCTCCGCAGACCGGTGTTCCTTCTGTGTTTGGACCCGAAGGCTTATACGGCCGAGCCTCACGACTCGGGGGTTAGAGCTATGATTGTACATCTCACGGATAGAACAAAGACTCACCCTAATATGCTCCATAAAGGGCTCAAGGTCGTCCTGAGAGGCGGCCCCGGTGCCGACCGGGCGCTAGATCTAGCTCAGAGTCGACGGCCGCTGTCAACGGCCAACACCGCATACGCACTATCCGCCATGGTCGTAGCAGTTACGGAAGAACCGAGGGCTGCGTCGGATGCCACGCCGTCCTGAATCGCCGGCCAGGATATGTCCAGTTCCCGTGTGATACACGGGGGGCGCCAGCCTCAATGAGCTGAGATACGCTCGTGCACTGCAACGTCAGCTGCCAGCATTGATATCCGAGTCTGTACGTGCAAAACGTACCAATACGAATCCTGTGAAGTGAGTGTCCCCGACGACATTTGCAGCGTTAGCCGCACGGTGCGTAGTGAGTATTGCGGTCATAAGGAAGAGACGCGAAGCGGCCCCGAGCGGTTGTATAGCGCCCATCAGCGCATCAGTTGATGCGCCAAGACCCAAATATAGGACTCGTTCTGTCGGGAACCTGCCACTCGGTAAATTGAATCACCTATTTACAGGACACGAGAAACGACAGAAAACCATTGAAAATGGCGAATAATGAGCTTATGAAGGAGTGAATATGATATGGAAGCAGAACGTTCCCGGGTATAGCCAAAAAGTAACAAGTCGATGTTCTCCGAGTAGGCCGGCGGATGCTGGACTATCGCGTATGAGAGGATGGAAAAACCTGGCCATAGCCCGGTGGAGGAAAGTCCTCATGCGGATTATCGCCTTTGATACCCGAAGGGCCAGCAGCTGAGATCTCCGCGTTCAAAGCTATCAAGCGGTGCTTCTCGGATTTGGCATTCGTTGCGTAAGTAGCACCCTGTGTCACCACCGCCGCCGAAGCTTCTGATGATGCATGATACAACGATCGTTGTTCGAACGTATGGGAGGGAGTTGTCGAACTCGGTGGGGTAGAAATGTAGGCAGAGCTTGCATATGGTGATGACGACGTGACCGTGCTTTCGGGAGCGTAGTGCGACATGACACTTGCGGGCGGCGTTCTAAACGGATCTACTGGGGCACATTCTTGCTGCCAAAGTACGTTATGCCGGTCGTGTTCTTCACGTCGGTGGCGAATACGACGTCTGCAGTGCAGATAGAGGCCGAGTGCAAAGAGAATAAGTCCGACAACCGCGGCGATGGCAGACCCGACAACGACGCCAGTGGAGACGCGATGAGCTGGAGGGCTGCTGTGTGTCAGTACAGCATGGCAGAGAAGGCAGACATTGGAACATACACAGTAGAAGCTGTTGAAGATGAAGCATCTGCTCCCAGGCTGCCAGTACTGACTGCCGCGCCGGAGCTTGAGCTCGAATTAGAGAGCGGACGGTCGGGCCACGACGAAACGGATACAGTGTCGAGCTCGAGCCCATTGGTTTTGACATTCGGGTTCGAGTTGGCGGGCGAGATATTCGTCAGTTTCAGCGTGTGTTGGCCACTTGGTAAGCCGCTAGTGTAGTACTAGAGTATCCGAGCGTAAGTGCGAAGCAATGGAGAAGATAAGTCTATACGTACGAGAAGCGTCTGGAAGCGGGGCTCGGATGCGATGCCGTCGAAGTTGGTCTGTGCACCACCGTCGATAGAGACACTGAACACGCCATGATCGGTGTTGACAGTACCAAACAGTGATATCGCGTTTCCCTCAAACGTCACCGTAGCGGATGCCCCTTGGGTATAGGTTATTCTGTGTTCAGGGTTAGCTGTGGCGACGCGAAGACGGGGGATAGACTCACTGTGCGTTGTGGTTAGAGTAGCCAGGATTCGTTGCACCGACCCAGTTGGCGGAGTAGAGAATGTGAGGGTCGTCCTGATTCCAAAAGGTATCTTGTGACACCGTTCTGGAGGGCGAAGCGTTGCGGATAAGCACCAAGATTTGTCACGGTATTTCAGACGGACGTACTGGTCGTCCCCATCGCCCGCCGTTACAATCATATAGTCAACGTCTACAGATGATCCCTGTGATGCCCCGGGCGCATTCTTCAGCACTACTTGGTGCTCCTTCGTTAGGTCCAGGGACGTCGCATGGTAGAGGAGGGTGTTGTACTGGGCACCGCTAGCCGTAGCAGAGGCATCAAGCTCCGGACTGCCATCCAATACAACGGAATAACCGCTCTAAATGGCCCGTGCTCAAAGCACATCACAGATACACGAGGAGGAAACGTACGTAGGTAGGTTTCCGAGCACCAAAGATATAAATAGCAGAGCCGTTGAACTTGAGCGAAGCCGTCGCGCCCTGTAGTCAAAACGTTAGCGCGACATCGATCAACCGAGACGAACGGTGGGGCCTAACATCCTGGCTGGTGACATGGTATGTCAAGTTCTGGTACTGCTGCCAATCGCCGTTTGTCTTCGGTGTGTCACTCCAAGAGCCGCTATACCCAATGAGCGGGCTGCTGTCGGGAACTGCGTCACAATCAGTGTCAGAAACACGAAGGAATTACAGACAAAACCTACCCGTAATGTTAAAGACTGGCATGGCAGTGGCAAGGAGGAATATTAGATGTCGTTCGGAGAAGGGCTCTGCCCTCGAGTCAAGGAATGGTGGTTCGCACAAAGGGGGGAAAAGGAGAGAACAGCAACGGATCGACGTCAGGTATCATACGTGGGATGGACCTGAATTTTGATCAGGGTCATGACAAGTCGACAAACCCACATTTGGTTACGCGTTACACCGCCTCTGAGTCGATCATATGTCCTACCTAGCTCTTTTCTGACCTACTACGGAAGTGTGATACATAGACGCGGCGAGTTCCCGTTTCAGCGCATGGCCGCATCACCCAAACGAGCAGAGGTCGAGGTGTTCATGCCTTGGCAGAACGGGCTGTGTAGGTTGAAGTCCGAAGGAGGAAATGGCGGGCTGTGATATCAAAATGATGCGCCGTTTTGATGGGCTGTCACGGTCGCAACGGACCATGAGCATGTGTCGACACAGAACGACTTCTTGAGGTCGGAAAGATCCCTAGTCTTCGAAGTGCCAGCAGCACCACGAGCTTGTGCGACTTTCGAGGTGGAAGTGTGTACGGCAGAGCGGGTGGTAAGGGATTGAATAGAGATCGGTATGGCTGTCCTGCAGAAATAATCAAGGCGATACGCTTTCCAGAGGAACAGTCGTATGTGTACTCCAGTAGGTAGTTCGCTGATGTTGCTGAGCGTGTCGAAAAGGCAGACCCCTGCCTTTTTGGGGGGTGACGAATCATTGTCGCGACTCGGTTGACATGCTCGGCCAATGGCCGATTGGTATCGCTGCAGGAGAGTCGATAATTGGTGACAAATTACTAGGTTAAACACGAAACATTAAGATAATACAACAGCGACGACAAGAGATTGCGATGGCGTCAAGCCAGTGAATGATAAAGAGCGAGAACACGAAAGAACGGAAAACATGAAAAATGCCATGACGTACAAAATATACACGATCGCAAAGAGTTCGATTATGAGGCATGTGGAAATGGGAAGACTTGGCCGTATTCTGGTGGAGGAAAGTCGTGGTGCGGATTTTCGTCGCTGGCTGGGGACAGGCTGGTAGCCTGAGACGTCGACCCGACATGCGACGCCGCGACGGGTACATCAGACCTGCTGAGCCCGGGGATAGCAGTCGACATCAGGGCCACAGAGGACGCCTGAGGGGCGGCGTAAGACATGGTTAACTGCTCGAATGTCAGCGGTGGACTTGTAGGGCTCGATGCCGTAGAGATGAACGCAGAGTTCCCGTTCACCGACCCACCCACCCCTGCATGCTGCACCCCGAGGGCGTGGGCAGGCGGTGTCAAGAATGGGTCAGTGCGGAACTCTTCCTGCCATAGAACGTTCTGTCTTTCTTCAGCATCACGTTGGCGATGGCGACGTCTGCAGACCAAAAATAGACCCAAAGCGAAGAGCGTGACCCCAGCGAGTGCAGCGATAACGGCGCCAGCTATGGCACCTGTGGGGACATGATGAACTGGTGGGCTATGCGGATGGTCAATCAGATGTCGAGGGCAGGCGACGTGGTGCGTACATAGTAGTAGGAGTGGCTGCAGTTGTCGACGACGATATTGATTGTGTCCGTGTCCCCGAGGGAGAGGCGCTAGAGATGTCGGTTGAGGAGTCAGGCCAAGACGAAATCAACACCTTATCCAGCTCAAGACCACTCGTTTTTGCATTTGGGTCTGAGCTCTCCGGCGAGATGTTCGTCAGCTTAAGAGTGTGTGTTCCGCTGGATAAACCGCTGGTGTAGTACTGTTGTTCTGGAGCATAAGTATAATATGGGGCGTAACGAGGCGTTCACGTACAAGAAGTGTTTGGAAGTGGACGTTCGGTGAAGTCCCGTTGAGATTGGTCGCAGTCCCATCGTCTATAGAGACACTGAATAACCCGTGGTCGTTGTTGACGGTTCCGTAAACTCCGATCGCGTCTCCTTCAAACGTCACCATTGCGTACGCTCCTTGGGTGTATGTTATTCTGCCTTCCATGTTAGACGCAACGGATTCGGCGAGTACATAATTTTTTGCTTACTGAGCATTGGACTCGTAGTATCCTGAATTGCCCGCTGCAACCTCCCAATTGGCAGAGTATAATATATGCGCGTCGTCTTGATTCCACACAACATCCTGAGAAGTTGTTCTGTGAAGCGGTCGGCTTTGGGTTCTCCAGAATACCTCGCAATTTCCACTTACTGCTCATGACCGTCTCCCACGGTGATGACCACATAATCGATATCCATCGACGTTCCTTGCGAGGATCCATGGGCATTCGTGAGCACCACTTGATGCTCCTGGGTAGTATCGAGGGAGGCCGCAAAGTATAGGAGAACGTTGAATTGGTCCGCGCCAGCGGTGGAAGAGACGTCAAGCTGCGAGCTGCCATCTAATGATACGGTATAACCATCCTGAACAAGGACAGCTTGAGTATTGGAGGACAACAATATTGCTCATAAACGCAACGTACGTATCCCTGCCTCCGTGCACCGTAGACATATATGCCAGAACCCTTGAAGCTAAGAGTTACTGTAGCTCCCTACGAGTGATTAGTTAGCTATACGCCATCCCAACGTATTGGACTTACATCTTGATTCGTGACATGGTACGTTTGGTTTTGATATTGCTGCAAGGAGATATCCGTCGCCGCCGCAGTGTTCCAGCTGCCACCGTAAGTTATGAGGGGGCTAAAATCAGGAACTATATTGTCAACGCGTCAGTAGGCGAGATATGGGAAGGTCGGAGGTGACTTACTGGTCACGTTGAACACCGGCATGGCAGGTGCTTCGCCTATTGAGGGGCACGGCCCTTCAGGCTTCAGGAGGGTGGTAGAGGATCGTCAGTCGTGGCTGCTGGGGGAGAGCGTGTAAACTTAAAGAACGGTGACAGAGCGGAACAAGACAGAAACGAGGCCCCGTGAATGATCAGCGATGATAAGTATGCGAAGAAGTGTGAACTCGATGTGCACCGTGGTTACACCATCCGCTGTCGCGTCAATCACCGACTGTCTGTTGGTAGAGACTTGGTACCTGCCGAAGATCACATAGTAGTTGCATAGCGAGGGAAAATATCACCGTGCATCCCTTCACGACGAATCGGAGCTGTCGACTCGCTTTCCCCGTAGATATTGATTTCGCACGGCAATAGCGGACACGAGCCAGCGCAATGGTATAAGAGGTGCAGTGTAGGGCGGTGAGTGCTCCAGTATCATCATCTGAGATTGCAGCTCGACGCCTATGTCACCGGCAATCCCCGATTACCGATTTGAAATCAAAAGGCGCATCAACTGATGCGTACAGTACCTGATTCAGAGACACCGAGCGCTGCGGTCTGCACGGACTTCACCACAACCGCCTATCATCGCACATCCTGCTCAAGCTTTGCGATCAATGATGCGGTTATACTGCGGTACCTGCCCTCGACTTTCTCCAACCACCATCGAAGAGCCTAGTCTGCAATGCAAGGTGCTCTCGACAAACTCCCGTTCGCGCGCAATTACTTGAAGGAAACATGGTACAAGGGGTCGCTAGAAACCCTTTGGATCCCGAACAGACTCAGAATACAGCCCTACAAGTACCCAAACAACGTCACCCTCGCAGATAACCAGAGAGACATTGCGGTCACGAAGCAAGGTCAATCTTATCTACCTCCAACCGTAGTTATTCTGACAGGAGAGCTGTTCTTCTAGGCCGTGTTGTTTCGACTGAAACCGACGAAACGAGGCTTTTGGCTCAGGCTGATGTGGAGGAGTGGTCCTCACCATGCACGATCTACTTTGAACTCAATGTCGAGGGATCCGATCTTCAGGTCGGGTATGCCCATCCATCTTTTATCGTTGAGGCGATATTGACGTGTTTACCAGGATTGGTTTCAATCGAGCTGGTGAGCGGGCACAAATTCAATACAGAAACACAGGTGCAGTCATGATGGACGAAGACGAAGTGCTGACATTGGGATCCTACGACTGTGCGTATCACGCTAGTTGCTCAAGTTCTGCGCCCGTCTTACTATCTCCAATAGCCTACGACGTTGTGGGATGCGGAATTCTTTGGCCGTGGCAGACGATGATCTTTACCAAGAACGGAACGTTCCTTGGTAAGTCCAGGCGCAGGTGACATCATCGAGGCGGCATGTTAACAATCCTTCTCAGCGCAGCTGGCTGATCTCCGTTCGTGGGACTACGTTCAGCCCCAGATAGTCTTTATGACCTCGAGGTGCACGGAGATGAGCTTGAAAGTCAATTTTGGCCAACGTCCATTTCGATTCGACATAGAAGCCCATTGCTCATCTCTCACGCACGGTCTCGAGAAATCGCATCCATGCTTCCCCCAGAAATCTTCGAGCAGATCCTCGAAGACACGCTCGTCCTATTCGACGATGACCTGGTCCATACGGAAACCCGATACAAGGCACAGCCACGGAGGAACTGGCTCATGCAAGTATGTCGCCGATGGCGTACAGTGTGTAGTCGCCACAAATTTGCATGCTTATGGCTTGACAGCCAAGAAGACCTCAGCCGCGTCGTCGCTCTCCCCGAACCCCTCACGTGTGACACACTCGGTACCATTTCGCAACCGGAGGCCCCTTGGATCCACCAGTTACTCCTCTCCCAGCTCCCGGTCTCGTTCACCTTCTACAAATGGGACTGTACCATGTATACGTCCGTCCTCTGGGACCGGCTCCCACCCGCGCTTTCGACTCGTATTCCAGCTCTGATGCACAGCGCCGGGCTGTCGCGCATCCAGGAGCTCCGACTCGAGTACTGGACACTCCCCTCGTGGATACGCTTTGCGCAGTTTATCTTCGCGTTTCCGAACCTCCAGAAGCTCGTCACTGACGGAATACATCTTGACCCTGACGAGCCGCTCGATACGCTGCCGCCGTGGCTGCGCTTCCACCGACGCCTCAGTCGTTGGGAAGCACAAACCAGCGACTACACTGGTGCGGAAAACATAAATTTCCGATTCCTCCTATTGTTCATAGCAGGCCGGCCGCGTCGCCCGTTGCGAGAGAAGGACTTCACTCCACATGGTCTCACGTTGGCCAGGGAAGATCTGAACGTTATGGTCCAACTTGTCAAGATCCTCGCACATCTGTGCCGCATCTCGCAGATCGACTACGCTGGATCATCCGATCCCAAAAGTCCAGGTCAGTCTTCTTCCTATGCTGTCGTAGCAAAAACGCTGAAGCTTTGCGTAGGAATCGTCATAACGGGCACACGTCAGGACGATAGGGAGCTCCTGCGCCTCGAGTTCCACCCTCATATCAATTTCCACCAATTGGTGTCCATTCGCGTCGCCTGGGACTTGCAGACACTCGCAAGCTATCCCGAGAAGCTTCAGCATCTACTGGGCAGCTTGTCGAGCTCGGACATCTGCAAGTGCAGTTTCGAGTTCTCGAAAGTGGACATCTCGTACCAGATCGAGGACCGGATGATCGAGTCTGCTCATAGCCTGCGGAGACACATTGCCCTGGGCATGGCGAGGCGGGACGCAGCGGATCTTATCGAATTCACATATGCTGGGGAAATCTTGAAAGCGCAGGACGAGCTGGATCTCACGCCAGGGATCCGTTGGATGGCCGAGCATCCTGTGAAATTCTCGTTCACCGCTCAGTATGGCTTCGTGTTACCCGTGAGTGAAAGGTGTTCAATTTCATGGTGCGTTTTCCGACTTCTCAAACGGCTTGAGCTGAGGTTGTATCTACTAGGGACACGAGCAACGTGTTACCGGGAATCAAAGGGATTCCGTGGCTCAAGCTCTATGTGCATACTACGCCCCGAGCTGGTAGCCCAGGGAAATTTGTGACCGACATCGAGTACGATCTTGACATGAATGAAGGACGGTTGGAGTTTGTTGTCCCGAATGTGGGCACGGAGGGGACGTACTTCTTCTTAGGTGAGTACAAGCCCATCCCTGCGGAAGAATTGAACTTGCTGACGAGGGTGGGCAGTGGGAGACTACATCTACCGCACCCCTGGCTTCAGTCTCAGGCTCAAGTAACATGCTAGGACATTACACACCTCATTCTTCGATGTATGATGCGCCCCACACTATGAATCGGAGTGAACAGTCTACAGCACACGCCCAGGATTGATCTGAATTTCGCCCCGACGTCGTCGTTCCGAGGAGCAGGGATTTCTTACCTCAAGGTCTTCGACAATCTGACGAGAGGGCTTTATGACCTTCTCGCAGGCGTTCAAGCCCTCCATGTGGCAGACGTAAAGCCGCGGAAACATCAGTGGTCGCCGAGAGTCAAAAGCAAGGATACGCTTACCCCGTGGCCATCGATGCTGCGAATATTATTGCCAGTTTGTCAGAGTTAGTGTATCATGGAATAGGGTGGCCAGATGGGCTGGGTCGTGAAGTATGCGCACGCCGAGATCGCCGAACCTTGGTGAGCCGCGGTCCCGGAAACGTGCTAGAGCGCGATCGACAACGGGCGAACAACCTTTGTCTCTACCACGACCATTTCATTCTGCTACACCTACTCATCTCGTTCCTTCAGAGATGCCGCTCACCGCACCAGGTGCAATTGAAGAGCCTGTGACAACGGAGTCCCTCATCCGCCAAGCTGGGCTTTTGGATGGACCAGAATTCGAGGAGAGAAATGGCGATATTGTTGGCACAGCCGTGCGTGACAATTTAGCTGCTTTTCAATTTAGTATTTACCCCTCGACCTTAGCTGCAACATCTTCGAAGCACCGCGCCCCAGCCGTACCGAGAGATCGTCTACAAGTGTGTATTGGTGCAACTTCGCGCCAGATATCCCTTCTTCTGATGCCTCCGCCTGCAGTGAACTTGCCGCACTCCACATGCCCGTACTCGTAGATGCGTTCAAGAAACAGCGTGCCGTGAATAGTGCCGCATCGCATCTTCTGTCGACGTGTGTCTTCAGGTAAGGTATCATGCGCGATCAAGGCCGATCCAGGGCTCATCCTTATCAGACCTCACTTCGTGCGCTACGCTCAGAGACCAGAGGCGGCCAACCTGCACAAGATTCACGCGAAGCGGCTCTTGGCCAACGTGTGGAACGAAGCGAGGATACCCTTCGAATTCGTGTTGCAGAATTCCCTCCAGTTGTTCTCGTCGCTACTCGTCGTATGGGGCACGGACTTCGATCGCGACGTCCGTGCGCGACTGGTGCGGCAGCTTCGGGGGTGGAAGAACGAATACCCCGACGATCCTAACGTGCAGATGTACGTCGTGCGCTGTCTGCACCTGATCCGCCCCATGGGCGTCGCCGGAACGGAAATCCAGACCCTGAACTTGCCGTACCTGAGGGTCGTCTTTGCCAAGGGCGTGGCTAGCTGCAACTTTCCTGGGTGCGCCGAGTTGGCTGCGAATACTACCCTTAGGGCTTGCTCGCGGTGCAAAATATATTATGTGAGTATTCCCGGAGGAGTTTGTGACCTGGCGTTGCCGTTTGCTTACGAAGTATGGACCCAGTGTTCCGCAAACCATCAACAACAGGATTGGAAGAAACATAAGCCATTTTGTATCACACCCGCCTTCTGAGACGAGACAAAATGTGCTTCAGCAATGCTTGTCCGTAATCCCAACTTACAGTGATGTGGTTTCCTTGCAGAGGCTTGAGCTGTTCGCTGTAGAACTTGGCTTCGTGCTTGAGTCGGGTCAGGTTGCCTCTGGCAAGTTTGCAGATGACAACGATGCCTTTCGGGAACCTGTCGTACGAGATTCTGCCTCGGAAGACTTCAGAGTGACCGCGGTGTAGGATCTCCGAGGCAACGAAATGGTACTGGCGTTCATAGTCTGTGGGCAATGCGAGGTGGTAAGAGACGGGTGTTGGGTCGAGTGGAATGTCGACTCGAAGAGTAGTCATAAAGCGGTCAGCAACGTCGTCCGAATACTTGGCTTGAGAGACGGTTCCGCCGGCCAGTGATGGTTCGGGTTGACATCAGATTGATCGCTGAAGCCACGGCGACGCGACGCGTCGCGGGGCGTGCGCTCCTCTGACCGCGCTCGCCCTTAGCGTTCTGCTTGTTTCCATACGTGAGCTATCCACGCTATGACAACCCTCTCACGAGACCCTATATCGCATAAATCCCTTGTCCAATATTTAGATCACAGTCTCTCAAATTGATACGCAAAAGCTATCGGGAGAACGATGGCAAGACCGCCACAAAACGATCAGTACGTCGTTTATGTACATGCACTCCAACATATTAATGGTCGTATTTTAATCTCAGCCTGTGTCTGGCCTCACGATTAATAGTCTGTCACCTGCAAGTCTTCTGAGTACCTCGGCGCCACAATCCAGGAAGCGACCAACGCAATTACATTTACCCCACGTGAAACCCCACATGGTGACGACAGGATTCGGACTGTCGCTTCAGCCTGCTCTATCGCAAACCACGTAGACGTACCATGTCCTTCGGATCTGGTCCCATCCGGATCTCGACAGAGAGTCTCGTTCAACAAGTGGGCCTCTCAGACCCTCCGGAAGACGAGGAACGGAACGCAAGAGCGGTCGGCATAGCTGTAAGTTACAGCACTCGTCGACTATTAGGCGATTGCGCTCACCAGTACGCCAGTTGACGCAATTCCGACAAACTGGAACCCAAGATGAACGAAACATTTTCTACAAGTACGTCGTTCGCAACGTGCGTACCGATTCACGTTCTGATCACCGACTCGCTGCAGTGATCTTGCTGCGCGGAACGTCCCCGCTCTTGTGGAAGCGTTCCGACGACAAGAAGCCGCAAACGGCCCTGCGCAGAAGCTTCTCAACGCGTGCTCTGGAAGGTGATTGTGTCGTGCACATGGCTGTCGATCGTAAACTAATTGTGCTCAGCCCACACTTCCTGCGATTCGCGAAGAATCCGGCAGGAGCCGATCTGCACAAATTCTTCGCAAAGCGTCTCCTGGAAGACGTCTGGCATCCCGGCTGGCGCGGCTTCGCGTTCGAACTGCAGGATTCCCTGCAGTTCTTCTCGACGTTCCTTGTTGTGTGGGGCACCGACTTCGACGCGGAGACCAAGAAGCAGCTCGTTCGGCGGATAACACAATGGAGAGATGAGTACGGCAACGATCCCAACGTCTCGCAATTTTCTTCCCGTTGCCTCGACATTTTGCATCCCGTTGGCGTCGACGGCCGGGAAATGGTGGAAGTACAGCTGCCGTACATAAGGAGGATGCTCAGCAGGGGCATCGATCGTTGCCAGATGCAAGGATGCAATGTGTCTTCTGGTGATGGCACGCTCATGGCCTGCTCAAGGTGCAAGATAAAATATGTGAGTGGTGTCTGTGTACTGAAGCATGGGCTTACGGAATACCTTCAAGTGTTCGGTTGACCATCAGCGGAAGGACTGGAGGGAGCACAAGCCGTACTGTCTTGCTCCCGTCTTCTGAAAGCTAACTTTTTTGAAATGCCCCCCAATGTATCCATCAAGAAAAATTCATAAGATATGCACGTCCTTGTAAGGGCGGTACAATCGTTGTAATCACCATATAAGCGCCAAAATCCATTGCAAGTCGCACAACGTTCCGCGAGAGCTAAACGCAAAGTTCTACCGACCTTATACGGGTCTTGCAAGTGATACAACAATTCTGTCGTCTCGCGTGCCAACCGGTGATGGTGGTTGTCCCGATTGATGAAGAGCGCATCAATCCCGCCTCTTGTCGTCCATACGGTCGTTACCCCATATTTGGGCGAAGAATTCATGTAAAATAAATTATATTAGGCTATTTACGTTACTACATATGATACAGCGTGGAGGCGTGGAGACAACAACGTGGTAAATGGACGGGTACGCGTACGGCGCACAGGGTATTGTCAAACGGCGCTGCACCCTGTATTTCGTGCTGTCAGAATTTTATAGTGGACGGATAGTTATATGTACTCACGGGCGAAAATAAAGACCAAGCGCATGTCATTTTGGTTGCGCAGTTGGAACTCGTGTTGGCCCTAGGCGACGGATCAGCTTGAGGCTTAAGACGGCGGACAGAGGTGCTTACCCAGGTACACAGACAGGTCCATACCATCAAGCAAATCTGCAGAAATGTCAGCTTATGTGGTGTATGCAGAATCAACTGACGTACAATGTTTGGTTAGATATTGGGAGGCGGATACTATGTGGGAGGGGACGAGAGGAAGGGTGCTGGGCGAGTCCGAGAACCCCCTCCAATCTTAAGTACGCCCTGACGGCCCCTTGATGAGATTGTTGATACGCAACGATGGCCGAGCGCATCAAAAAAGACGCACCATCGCGCAGTCGCCCCAATGTCGACCGGCACTTCATACCGTGACTGTAGTCCAAGCCTTACTCCAAGCCATCAAAAAGTGTCTGTAGCAGATACCATAGAGGCTCTTGTTCGGACCTGTCTGTGCTCTTGAGGTGTAGAAGTTGAATGCAAGAGAGGTGCACGTCTGCTAGGGTTGGACGCGACCTGTCCGAGGAAGTCTTGAATTAAGATGGGTGGCCGGCGGACACGCCGGTGAGAGCACAAGGAGTCGATGATACGTACACATGGTGCGGCCGACCGTCGGATGATGTTGCGGTCGCATGTGTACGATATACACAATGAGGTTGGAAGCGTACGGATATCATGGAGGAGGTCGCAATACGATCACAACTGTGTCCTAATTGGACGCGAGACTCGTGGCACTTGCAAGCGCCGAAATCGGTACAATTGCCCGGAGCTTTGTTCGATGTCATAACGCACCTCTAGACCTGTCTTGCCGTCCCCCGAGAGGCTAGGATTCGACAATGCTCTCTGGCCTGCTTCGCAGCTACTACTACGAGTTGCGGGCAGCCTTCACACGTTCGCACCCGCTACGAAGTCGTGTGAGATAATTTGCATTCTTTTTGTAGATTCGTTTGGGCTGCGTGTTGTGTTTTCGCAATGTTATAAATGAATTCGATTCGAGGGAGCTGTACCTACCGTTCAAATACTCCCGCCAGCAACGAGGCTCGAACGCGGGGGCGTTTCAGGCGCCCGGAAACGGGATATATCGCCGGAGCTTCCATCTCCTGACTCTGACCACATCCTCCTGGTAAATCCTGTCGCCCTCGCGGCTCTGCTCTTTTCCTTGTACCACCACTATCGCCATCACGCTTGAGGCAACTGACTTCCTAGGTCACTCCTGTTCTCGACGCAGCTAGTATGGTCTCCAAATAGGTGTCCTCGACGTGGACCTCCGAGTCGATCTCTGTGTACGGGTATCGGTGGAAGGATCTTGTTCACAGCTGTCTGGCGACATTGTACGTACTCCGCTTCTCTGATTGGCATAGTGGCTGATGACTGGAGAAGACATAGGTGACCACGGCTTCGAGGGTCAACGTCGACTGGTGGTCCCGACAGCAATGCTCATTGTGCATTAGCACTAGGAACGAGCGCCGCCCTTCCGACTTTCAAGGCTAAGCACGAGAGAATGAATCAGCACATCTCTGCCATCGCGCGGTTAGGAGGTTTTGCGGCTGGCTCATGCCCGAACCTTCCCTAAGAACTGCCCGCCGAGGACACCCTGATTTTCCGTCTGGGTCGCTCGCGTCGGATCTTTGTCTTACTCGCATCGACTTTCTGGGTGTGTCTCTGGCGACTTCCTCTGTTGCATGGATGAAACCGCGCTTCTCAGCCTCGGCGCTTTACTCCGCTGGAAGTCCGGCCGCTGGCCAGAAGTGACCTGGCGTGCTCTTCGACGCCTTACCCTACACCCACTCGCTGTCCTCCCTTTATCTACTTATAGCCCCTCCCGCTCCTTCCTCCCTTCCATCGTAATCCTACACGCCCTCACAAGGTTACCTACCTATGTCGTGAGGTCGGAGGACAAGCTTGACGTGCGGACGATGTGATGCCGCACGCGTACGCGTACACTCGCATCCTGCATAATGCCAAGTCCCACCCTGGCGACGAATCGAGCGAGACCTCGGGTAGGCTTAATGTCGCATACTCCCGCAGGCAATTACTGCTTCACTTCGTCCTCTTACTTTCGTTCTGTTCTTCGTACCTTCGACCCATATATTAATGACACAGTCGTATCTGATACTTGGAAACATTTGAGGGCTTTAAGCTGAAACCTTGAAGTAAACAACACGCACTGTATCAACGAGCAGTACTGTACATGCATGGCTAGGAATACAAGGGATGAGCAGATGTTGATGAAAGTATTGCGATCATCATTTCAAAAGGGGCGTGTCGCGCGAGTCGCGTCTTGCTCTCAACCATCATCCACTATTCTCTCAATTGTCTTCCAGCTCAGACCTGCGCGATTCCTGCGCGTGGAGTCATGTCGCGCAGGCCGACGAAGACTTCAGACCGGAGACAGGGCGGAAGGGTGGTCGCGAAACTCGAGAAAGCGGCAAACGTTGGGGGCAGGGCCATTATCGGTGCGTTATAACATTTCGCGTTCGAGCTTACGGACGTTCACACGCGATCAGGGATCGACATTCCCTTGTCCTCTGGATCCAGCTCGTCGAGTGGGCGGACGTCTGAGACGCACCCGGAAATGCCTCCTGCGAAGCGTCGCCGCCTCGACGAACCTGCGATCTTCGTGCAACCCGCAATCACAGCTGCGTCGTCCGTCAAGCCCGAAACCTCAACAGGAGTCCATGCTGCGTCCATATCGAAACCATCTGACATCTCCGTACCTGTGGTGTCGCCTACCAAGGCTCTGAATGCGGTGCCACTCGTCAAGAAAGAGAGCCAGGAGGCGACTCTTCCACCTTCGTCTCAGATCGCGCGGCAGCCCTCACTTGTAATTCAGGGCACCTACCGCATCCATCCAGTGCCCTCCAAGTACCGTCTTCAGACCACCGACTCGGCCAAACTCCGGGAGCGATGGAAGAAGGAGCAGGCAGAGCTACTCCAGCAGCGGGGCACGAAGGCGCGCATCAAAGTCGTCCGTACAAAGCTACTGTGAGCACAAGTTCCTGGCGTTCTGTGTGCTTAAGGTGACATAGTAATACAGAGGTGACGGGTTAATCATTGACTGGACATCGGAAATCCCTGTCTCTCCCGACACTCTTCAACCTTTGGAACCAAGTTCCAGCTCTACCGCGACGCCGCCGCCCGCGCTGCGTCTCGGTCCACATACACCCGATTCCATGGAACCCCCAGAGGTTGCACCGTGCCTTTCTACTACGCCCAAGGCTCGACCTGCTCAATCCACCCCGACGCCAACGCCGTCTCACGCCTCGGGGGCGGCTGTCCTCCCTCCTACACCGACGTCTCTGGCCCCGCATCAGCGCAACCCTCCGAAGCCGGACGCCTCTGTATCACCGAAACCTCTCCCCGTCCCTCGTAAGCCAAGAATACCAGCGATTACTCCACGGGCAACCCCATCGTCTAGCCCTGTACGACCTCCGACACTCCCGTCTGCACCACCTCTCAGTACACCCGCTAGACAAGGCTCCTATGTTCCCATCCCTCGTGTCCCTAGGCCTTCACCGCGGATACCGGCCGTCATAAAGTCTCCGTCGAAGGTAGCAATTGTACCGCTACTTGGTGAGATGCCTTCTTGTCCGTCGCCTCAGGCACCGCAGAGGGCTACCATCGCAGGAGATACAAGTCTTTCTCCATTTTCCAAGCTCAAGCAACGAGTATTCATTGGAAAACGCGACACTCCGTCGAGTGGAAGTGAAGCACCTTGCCATCCACCTTCGGCGACTCCACCTACGACCATGCCCCAGATCTCAGCAGCGTTGGTCGACGCGGACATCGTGGCTCTTCCTCAAGCGACGCTGTCTACCTCGCCAGCTCCTCTGGTATCTTCCGAAGCCTGTCAAGAGCCAGTGAAGCCTGAAGTCATGCCAGAGGTCGCCATGATTATTGATCGACCTCGACTAATTGCATCGGCGCAAGAATCCAATGGTATTTGCGCAACGCGGGATGAATACCAACAGATACCAAAACTCGTACCCACCCCCGAACCGACCGCCTCCATGGATGTTGATAATCAACCTCCAGAGCACCCTCCCTCTTCTAGTCAAGACACTCAGCCCGCCATACATGTATCATTACTCGACGTCACTTCATCTGCTGGATCCACCTCTGTATCAATGTCATCGCAACCCCGAGTCTCTCCGCAAGTCTTTCGAAGCCCTTCAAAACAACCTCCCGTCATCTTTACACCCATACCCGATGTCCCCCGTCCCACCGCGCAGGAATGCGTTGATTTGGAGACAAAGGCGCTGAATTGGCTGAGACGGTAAGTGGCTCTCGTTCGCCTAGGTATATCGTCTTATTCTTGTTCTTCCAGATACATAAATGAGTTCGACTCTGATCGCGCTTCTCTCGCGTCGGCCTATTCCCAACAAGCCACATTCTCCCGCAGAATCACGTCGCATTTATCAGCCTCTCCTGCCGTTTCTGCCACGCCCTCTGAGCTCCACATCGGGACGCTGAATATCCTATCAGCTCTCATCGACCTGCCCGAATCGTTCAGCTTCAACGTTCGCGACGCCGCCTCCGTCATCGAATACGACCTCGTCGTCGTGTTCGACATCATCGTCTACGGCTCCAGCTCGACCACCGACACGGGCACAGCAGGACCCGCCGTCATGCTCATGTGCTACGTCGACCCCGCACACTCAGACGCCCCCGACGCAGACGGCGGGCGGTGGGTGTGCGAGATGCAGTTAGTGCTGCGGCAGAAGGGGTGGGACGCGCAGGACAGGTGCGTCGCTTTGCTCCAGTCTTGGGGCCGGGTGCTTGACGCGTTGGCCCTCAATAGTTCCATGTCGGCGTTGTGGGACCTTGTGGCCGTGTCGCACCATATGACCCTTCATAGGATCTCTGCGGATCGGGAGTGGGTTTGGAGGAGTACTGGAACGATGGATTTGTGAGATGTATTTTCGCTGCTGCTATCTTGCTTTGATCGCTTTCTTGATGCTATTGTACTGTTTTGCTTTGCTTATATTGTATTGTGCTTGGTTTTGACGGAACGCTGTGCGCCGAATTGGCTGACATGTACTCTGCGTGCACAGGCTGCTGCTGTGGGAATTCCCAAAAACGTTGAGTGATGATTCTGATTGAACATTTGTGTGGGCGTTGGTGTTCGGACTTGCTTGTGCTGTCATTCGTGAATGTTAGCTATTCGCTTGCTCTCGGACACGAAAATCATTCTCTTCGCGCGAACGGGATAGGACGATCTCGATTCATAATTGATGCCATCTCGATCTGAGGCGTCCAAATTGATTATGTGCTGAAGGCGATCCGACTTTTCTTATGCCTTGAATTCTTCCCTCACGTT
This sequence comes from Bjerkandera adusta, assembly GCA_027924225.1. Taxonomy (NCBI): domain Eukaryota; kingdom Fungi; phylum Basidiomycota; class Agaricomycetes; order Polyporales; family Phanerochaetaceae; genus Bjerkandera; species Bjerkandera adusta. Next base: position 29,653 of record BSCZ01000807.1, read on the forward strand.
GAGAACTCCCTTCTACGAAGAACCTGCTGACTATGGACTAGCAGCAGGAAAACCGGCGAGAGCGCGCAAAGCACGTGGCGCGACGCGTCGCGTCGTCGCGATCATTTCGGTGTTAGTTCGAACTGTCACGGCGCGTCGAGTGTCAGAGCGAACAGTCCAACGACTTCACCGGCGGCTTCATGACCACCCTTCAATTCGATGTTCCACTCTTTGCGGAGCCTGTCTCTTACAACCTCGCAATGCCCACCGATTACTAACGCTGATACCACTTTGTTGCTTCGGAGATTCTACACCGTGGTCACTCTGAAGTCTTTCGAGGAGATCTCTCGTACGACAAGTTCCCAGAGGGCATCGTGGTAATTTGCAAGCTTGTCTGTGGTAACCTAACCCGGCTCAAGCGCGAGGCCAAATTCTACTGCGAACAGCTGAAACCACTGCAAGGGACCCACGTCCCGTTCTTCCGCGGATTATACTTGGGCCGTCATATGGAAGACGAGGTGGATATGCCCATCGGGTGTATCATCTTGCAGGACTGTGGCAGTCGAATCACGGAGAAGGCTATCAGGAAGATGGGAGCTATGCGCGCCGCGTTTCCCTCCCCCGATGTACCCCAAATCCCGCTCACCACAAGCCAGGGTCGAGACGTTGAAGGCTGGTGGCTATCCATCGTGCCCGAGTTCAACACAACGACTTTCACGACGATGATCTCCGGCATGTCGTGGTAAGCCCCTAGACCCCACTCGCCATCCGGATCGTAGACTTCGACGACGCGACGCCACATGACTGCAAGGGTAAACCGATTAAGATCTGGAGTAACGAGCCTACTCCATGGTCCTTCGGCTGTAGCGAGTTGTATGATGTGAGCTACGCTCTCGGCGCATGGACACCGGGTGAGTCCGTCGGTCATTGTCACCCTCACCATACATCTGATCGCCTCCTTAGTCTAGTTCACTTTGCTGTCCAGGGACTACAGTATCTTCCGCGCAGCCTCAATCGGCCGTCTTGCGCTTCTGGCAGAATACAATGGCAACCGTGACGATCCGACGGGAGAAGCAAAGCAGTATTACTGGCACAAAGCTCGAGAATTTTTCGACAGATATTATAAGGCGTACGGAAACCGATTCGCGTCCATCGGCCATCCTCTGGAATTCAACGAGCCGCTGGGTATAGAGGGTGTCGACGAGCCACCGGCCGCCGAGTTTGGCGGTGTCCCGCCATGGGAAACGCAGGAGTGGACCGAGCACCGAGAGCGGATGAGAAAAGATGAGTCTAAACGTCTTCCCACTCTGTGATGTGTTTCTTTCGTAGGGACGCCGCAGAAGCCGTACTGCAGCTGCAGAATTCAGAATATTGGGCCACCATCCTTCGTAAACTCGTCAACAATGCAGCTCTGAAAATTCTGCAGAAAGTACCCCATGGCCCTTCCAGCGGATTTCACGCGTACGCATTTCCTGCCAAGTAGAGGTGGTAAGATCGGTGAACAGAAGCACGCGAGGTTGAGCTTACGTAAGCATTACCAATAACAAATTGCAGTATTGATTATGTAACCGAAGTTCAACACCAAATCGCTAGCGCTGCGATTTCCTTTCTTCCAACCATGGAGGCAGCTATAGCCCAACTTCGCGAGCAAATCCGCATTCGCTGGTCAGAACAAGAAATACGGTGTGTGTCTTGGGTCTGTATGTCAACTCACTTCTGATTTGGATCCTACGCCTCCAGCAAGAAACTCGAGTCTCCAGCCTACGACTTGGACGCGGCCCGTGACCATGAAATTCAGGACGTTCTCAAAGTACGCGACGTCGTTTCCGCCCTTTTCGATGATACCCTCTCCCGTATACGCAATCACCGCCGCCTGACGTTTATCCATCGCCTACCCGTTGAACTCCTCTCCAAGATCTTCCGAGCTGCGAGTGAGCACGGCCTCGATGTGCCCACTAGCTATGCTATCGTTTCCGTATGTCTGCACTGGAAGGACGTGGCATACTCTGATCCGCAGATGTGGACACGGTACGACCTGGCATATTCAAGACCTGGAGAAGTCCTCGCAGCTCTGGTACGGAGAAGCCAGCCTTGTCCCCTCGATATCTACGGTCGCATGGTTGAACACTCGCCGATGTTTAGAACGGTTGCAGCCAACATCGACCGTGTATCAAGCATCCATAACGCTGTCCTTTCCTCCGCCTTGTCCAGTTCGACGACATCATTGACTGCTCCGTTGTTGCGGCACTTTGGTGTCACCGCTTGCACAATATTAAATCCTCCGGTCCTTCCTCGCCTTCCGTTCATCAAAAATGCACCTCAGCTCACGAGTCTTGAGCTAACCAGCTTCAGACTGCCCTGGCGGCGAGAACTCTACTCCAACTTGATCCGTCTTCGACTCCTAGAAGACTCGGCTCACCATGTGTTGAGTCATGCAGTACCCCTTTACCACCACAACGCTGCAGATATTGATATCCTGGAGGTTCCCTACGGCTCTCCCAACCTCGAATACCTTGAAATTCAATTCCCCAAGATGGTGCGGCTCGGCCATTATTACGCATCTCTACCAAGTTGTCCGGCCACGTTGGCATATAGGCCTATCCCAATGCGCGCTCTGCGTACATTAGTGTTGGACATGCCAGATGAACATGCGATGCGAATGCTCACCGGCATCACGCTTCCCGAAAGCCTACGGAAACTCGATATCGCCGTGTGCTGTGACATTCGACGCGTGGAACTACTTGACACACTACTCCAGTGTCGATATCTCCCTGCAGTCTTCTTTACCAGCCTCCACTCCCTCGCTATCACTCGGAACGCTTTCCCTTCGATGGATGTGCCTTTATCTGTTCCCGGTAGCATCTTCTTTGAGGGCGCTGGCCGCGTGCACGATCAGGACGGGTTTCAGTTCGCCCTCCAATTTGAATCCGACAGCGCAATCATAGCGACACGTAACCTTCAGCGGCTGCTTCCCGCGCATGTTGAGATGCCCTTGCTCCAGAAACTTTCATTGTCGGAACAGTTTCCTGAACAAATCACGCGGTCAGCCGATTGGCTTGCGCAGCTCCTTCTCAACTCGCGTTCCCTCGTCACACTGGTCCTCGATGGCGCTGGATTCTTCACTACCTTCGGGTGCCTGCACCGTGCGCTGCTTGAAGCGACTGGTATACTTCCCTATCGCTCTATTCCTCCCCTCGAGCACGTCTACATCAGTGGCCCGGACTGTGGATGGAACCAACCTGCCGAGGTTTTGGAGGTCATTCCCCTACTCCAGCTCTTCCAGGCACACCTGCGCGAACTGCACATCGACGTGGCCAAAATCAGATACGTACAAGCGACTGCCACGCAGCTGGTTGAGGGCATACGCTTGCTCCACGTCCCTGAGGTGTGGTGGAGTACCCCATTTGGCGACCCTGGTCCGACTCGTCCTTGGAATGTGACCACACATGCACGGGACGTTTGGCCTTCTGATGCGCCGTATACCTGGCGCTGCAAGAACGGGGAAAATCACAGTGAGGACCAGACCCCCTGGAAGTGCGAAGGATGCGGTGCCGCGCTTCGCGTAGCACCGGTCCTTGTGAAATACGATTCGTGGTTTAATTGAATGAACGTCTTCAAATGGCCCTCACGGAGCGTGGTAATTTCCGAGAAGTCTCCCCTACTATACCAACCATCTACCAGCTTCGCTCTTCGGGTGGCAATACAATCTTACCATATCCATACATAACACCTAGGACGGCTCGAGTTGTACATATGGACCAGCTTCGAGCATCTTTTGTCTCAGAAAGCGAGTGTGGCACAGAATAGTTGATATTTCCTCCGATCCTGTGGTTGATGATTGTCGGAATACTGCATCGATACTGTGTGAGCAAACGGCAACGCAAGGTCACCATTCCCGCCCGAAGCACTCACATAATAGACTGCGCATCTCGAGGATGCTCTGATGGTGGTATTTGCAGCCACGCTCATAGCAAAGACGTCACGCAAAGACGGCAAACTCACTGTCTGAATCATGGGACGTGGAACGCACGTGGCACGTCGCGTCGTCGTGTAGCTTCGGCGTTGGTTCGAAGTTCGAACCGCCACGCGTCAGGAGTCAGAACTTTGAACGAAGCAGCTTCACTAGCGGCTTCATGACCACCCTTCTATTTGACGTTCCCCTCGACCCGAAATCCGTTTCTTACAACCTCACATTGCCCACAGACTATCAGCGTCACTACCACTTCGTCGCCTCGGAGATCCTACACCGTGGTCACTCCGAAGTCTTTAGAGGCAGAATCTCGTACGACAGGTTTCCGAACGGCATCGTTGTCATCTGCAAGCTTGTCAAGGGCAACTTGACCCGACTCAAGCGCGAGGCTGAGCTCTACTGCGGACAGCTGAAGCCTTTGCAGGGAATCCACGTCCCGCACTTCTTCGGGTTGTACTTAGGCCGTCATACTACCGAAGACGATGTGAATATGCCCATCGGGTGTATCATCCTGGAGGACTGTGGTAGCCGGATTACGGCCAAGGCTCTCCGGGAGTTGAAAGTGATGTACGCACTGGCATTTCTACCCTCTACCGTATCTCAGATATTCATCATCAGCCAGTACTCGGACGGTGAAGGCCCTTGTCGCTGTGCACCGCGCCGGGGTTGAACACGGCGACTTCCACGACAACGACTTCCGTCATGTCATTGTCAGCCCGAGGAACCCACTCGCCATACGCATCATAGACTTCGACGACGCTGACCCACACGTCTGCCAGGCAAAGCCTATTGAGATATGGGGTTACGAGCCTGCTCCTGGAGGCTTTGGCTGTCGCGAACTATACGATGTGTGCTACGCTATTGGCGCGTGGACGCCGGGTGCGTTGCTCTATCCGTCGCCTTCACCGCTTCTCTGACGACCGTTCTAGTCCTGTTCACTTTCTTGGGAAGAGACTACACGATTTTCCGCGCGGCGACAATTGGACGACTTGCGCTTTTGGCGCAATATGACGGCAACCTCGAAAATGATTCGGAAGAAGCTCGACGGTTCTACTGGGGCAAAGCCCTAGAATTTTTTGACACATATTATAATGCGTACGGAGACCGATTCGCAACCATCCGGCATCCTCTAGAATTCAATGAACCGCTGGGTCTAGAGGGGTTCGAGGAACCTTTGACCGTCGAGTTCGGAGATATTCCGCCGCCATGGGAAACAGCGGAGTGGATGGAGCATCGAGAGAAGTTGGAGAAGGATGCGTCCAAACGCTTCCCTGTGCTGTAGTATATCATACGATGGCGACATATAACGCTGGACGTGGTTACAATTGGATGCGATCACCGCTAGTCTAAGCCTACAACGCCACGGCATTCTACTTCATCCATCTTGCTATGATGCTCGCTGTATTCGTATGCGGGACAGTATGCAATTCTTCTCACCTTACTGTTGTACACTGTAGGTGATGGTTATGAAGCGAATGATAGCAGTGGCGAGACATGCGTTCGTTTGGGTAGCTTATAGAATTATTCTGGACAAGCTGTCTAACCCACTCTGCATGGACGTCGCGAGCGAGATTTTGTGATGGAACGTGGCACGATTCAGACGCGTTGTGCTGTGGCTTCGGCGATCGTTGTCGCTGGGTATAGATGGCCTTAATGAACCACGGGTCGTAGAGTATAGTGAAGGTTTGCCGTGGGAATCGTTGGAGTGGAAGGAATGGAGAGAGGAGTTAGCGAGGAATGAATCCAAACGAATGCTTTTACTGTAGCTTTTCTCATGGCGGACACGATCACAATATTTAGCCATCGTTTATTCGAGCGACGAAGCCTACTACACTCAAAACACAGGAGTGATGCAGAACGGCTTGTGCTCCTTCCAATCGTTTCGCTGGTGTTCAATAGAACACTGGAGATCCGCCCGTTAGCTCTGTTGATACACGGTCTATGAGAAAACCATGATCACCCACATATTTGACTTTGCACTTGGAGCATGCCTTCAGCGGCCCATCATTAGATACAGTAGCGTCACATTCGGGGAAATGGCAGCTGTCGACGCCCTTGGAGAGCATCTTTCGCATGCCCGGAAGCTGGCGTGCGTGCATGTCTGCGCCTTCAGCTCCAACAGGGTGCAGGATGTCGAGGCAGCGCTGGGCGTACATGTGTACTGTACAATTTCGACCTATCCGGCGGGTCAGCAGTCAGCATTGCCGCCGCCGCCGGATTTGGGTCGGACGGTCAGCAGTCAGACCGACGCCGGCCGCCAGATCAGACCCATGGTAGGTACTGGTGTGGTCAAATTTTCGCGCCTGCGGCGCACCGTAGGGCTGCCGCTTGCCTAACCCGCCGGTTTGTCAGCAGTCAACCCACCCGCCGCCGCGCTGCCGCTTCGAAGATAAATGTCAGCAGTCAGACCCCCCGCCGGATAGGTCGAAATTGTACAGTACGTCTGGATCGTACCCGTAATCCCGCTTCCACTCCTTGAGCCGTCGCACCAGCCTCGCCATCGTGTCTCTGTCAAAGTCGGTGCCAAATACCAAGAGGAGCGTCGAGAAGAACTGGAGGGAACCCTGTAGTTCACCTTCAAAGGACTCCCGACCTTCGTTCCAGACATCATCCAGAAGCCGAGTAGCGTGCAACTTGTGGAGATCGGCGGCCTCTGGTCTCTTGGCAAAGCGTACGAAGTGTGGACTGGGTATTTGATAAGCACATGTTCGAGGGAACACGATTAGGTTTCACCTGCATGCACTTTCAGCCAGAAGACGCGCGGCAGCAGTGTTAACTGCAATCTGTCTCTTGAAGGCTTGCACAAGGGCGGGGGTATAGAGTGCTGCAAGCTCGCTAGTACATTATTCAGAGATAATTCCGCATATGCATCGTGACACCCACTTGTAGATAATGTACCGCTCCTGAATCGGTCTTGTTATTCGTAGACGATACATCTAGTGACGCCTTTCCTGAGCTTCCACCAGCAAAAGCGGCCATACGAATCACTCACAGCAGCGTTCACAGTTTTCCCTGTCTCCTCCTCGAGCTCCGAATCCCGAGGCTGCCCAAGGCATGCATAGTGAATAAGGAGATTCGTCGTGACTGGCCTAGAACCAGGTTCGGATGTTTCATACGGCATTCGAGTCAGCTTCGTCGGGGTGGTAGGCGTTCAACAAGGGTTGAGTCGTGCGGTCAACGTGCGGTTGCTACGTTTGACCACACGTGGATCACGACTTCTGCACTCACGACCGCAGAAGTCGTGAATTAGGATGTAAGGCCTCCGCGTTGGATCTGATCCGTGTTCAATTTGGCATCAAATTGATCGCCGCAGCCACGCGATGCGACTGACGCGTGCCTTGCCCTCTTCCCACCACCCTCACCACGCCAGGGTTTCTTCATGCCAAGTTCGCCTATACGTATGTCTTATTGTCTCTAGCCTCTATCCCGTGGCCACGACGTGGATCGTGCACGGCCCCATGAGCCTCACGTGAGATCCCACCGGCACATGGTGATCGCGCGACTACAGGTATCCACCCACGTTGTGCAGCACCTCGACATACACCTCGACATACAAGATGTCCTCGGAAGCACCCGCCACCACCAGGATCACGGCAGATCTCCTCGTACACTTTGCGGGTCTGTCTGACGCGCCCGAGCTCGAGGAGAAGAATAACAAGACCGTCAGCGTCGCCGTACGTCATTCGATCTGTCTGATTCCTTCTCGAAACTCACTGCTTCAGGGCCGTTTAGCTGATGCGAATGCGGAGCGTCACACCCCAGCATGAGCGAGACATAATCTACAAGTAAGTTTACTGGCTCAACTTCGGAGAGGTACTGATATCATGGTTCTACAGTGAGCTTGCGGCACTTCATATGCCTGCCCTTGCCGACGCTTTCAGGCGGCAGCATGCGGTGAACAGCGCAGCGGGGCAACTTATGACCACTTGTTCAAGCAGGTAGACCCGGTTTCACTCGCGCGATATCGAAGGACTGACGAACCCAGACCACATTTCATACGCTTTGCCAAACTGCCCGAATCCGCCGACCTGCCCAACGTCCACGCCCAGCGACTACTAGACGACATCTGGAACGGCGGCATAGCGTCATTCGAAGAAGAGCTCCAGCAGTCCCTACAACTACTCTCGACGTTCCTCCTGGTCTGGGAGACCGAGCTCGACCAGGACACTACGAGACAACTCGTGCAGAAGCTGAGCGAGTGGCGGCGGAACAACGGGCGCCACCCAGACGTGCGCAAGTACGCCGAGCGATGTCTCGAGATGCTGCATCCCGTCGGGATCGAGGGCGCGGACATGCACGATCGGCAGCTGCCAGCGATGCGCAAGATGCTCGCCAGGGGCCTCGACAGTTGCTATTTCCCCGGTTGCGACATGACGTCCTCTAGGGAAGGACCGCTGAAGGCTTGCTCGATATGCAAGATCAAATACGTGAGCGCGTTCGATAATCGAAATTGCTTATGCTCTCAACTGACCATCTATTCTGCAGTGCTCTGTTGAGCATCAACGGGCGGATTGGAAAGCACACAAGCCATTTTGTATTATTCCCGTATTTTAAGTACGTCAGTTCAAGAAGACCGTACTGGCACGAGCAGGATTCGATCTTCAGATGTTGAACCGACGCGCTGATTCAGCCTGATTTCTGATTTCACTCCGCTTTGCTGGTGACCCCACTCCTGTCAGAGTCGCATGCTTCGACGCTTCCCGAATCCGCATAACAGACCCCATTTCTGGCCTGTGGCGGTTGCTTCACATGTCGTTGGCTCTGAATCGGGCGGCTTGCCGGCCCAATCAAGGAACTGTACTGCTTAGACTGTGTGCCGAGACCGTTTCCGGTCATTCCCTGACAAGTGATGTAATAAGCAATCGCATTCTAATTGGTCCCCTCCTCTTCGCAAAAAACGTCCCTTCTAGAAAGCATTTTCGTCGCTCGGGTATAAAGAGACGTCGCACATCCTCCGAATGTTCTTGCCCCCGCCCCCCTTCTCTCCTCCTCCCACCACATCGCCTTTCCATCCCGCCTAAGCGCTGCGACTAAGCAACGACCTAGCCACGCCGCCACAGACAGAGCCCTCCCTGACGTAGATGAGCCGATTCCCCGCCGACACCGAATCGGGACCGACACCCTTGTGGCGGCCACGCGCTGATCTCGCCACACACGGAGTCCAGGGGCGACGAAACCCCGAACAAATTCTGATCGCATTTATCAGATAAGATTGCTTAGCATCTTCTGCCGGCCAGCGACGTAGGCCTCTCTGCTTGGCGCTTTTGTGTCTTATTCGCTGCCCTCATTGTCTGTGCCGTCCGACTATATGGCTTGCCTCTCGCGCCAGAAGCTTGCTGAACGGCCGCCCTGCGCGCGGCAGAGCAAGTCCTGACACAAGGTACGCCCTCTTGTCGCGCTTGTCATACCCGCTGACGGGCCGTGTCTTCGCTGGTGCCTGCTGGTGCAGACTTCATATAAACCCCCGCCCCGTGCATCCGAACATTGGCGAACTGCCAACCTCTTCGTCTCTCCACCTACATACTCGCTCAGAGCCCATACAATCCGCCGGATGGGAGCTCTCTTGTCCGCGATGTCCTCCAAATCAAGCAGCGAGCCGAAGAAGAACGTCGTGATTGTGGGGGGCGGCTTGGCGGGCATCTTCCTAGCGTTTCCGCTCTCGAAGAAACTCGACCGCTCCAAGTACGACATTGTGCTCGTCAACGCCCGCCCCTTCTGCGTCAACCTCATTGCCGCCCTCCGCATGGTCGCCTCGGACCGCGACAAACTCGAGAATTCCGCGCTTATCCCTTACGACAAGTTTGACCGCGTCCGCTTCGTCGAGGGCACCCTCACAACCGTTGAACCGCGAAGCAACGGCGAGCAGGAGAAGGGTGGTACGATTGTATTAAAGACCGGAGAGCGCGTCGAATATGCCGCGCTTGTCCTTGCGACGGGGTCACGGTGGTCTGGACCGCTCGAATTTGGGAATTCGGAAGAGAGCGTGAAAGAGCAACTCGCTTTGTGGCGGCAGAGAATTGCTACAGCCGCTCATATAGTCATTGGTGGTGGTGGTGCACTTGGAATTGGTGAGTTCATATCATACTTGTCGGAAAGCGCGGCTACTGAACAGTATGTCCGCGACAAAGAGGCTGCTGGAGAGATCAAGGAGATATACCCGGTACGACATTTGGCACTTACGCTCTGGCACATCTACTAAATCGTATACAGGAGAAGAAAGTGACGATTGTACACACTCGGAAGATGCTTCTGAAGGACGTGTACCCTGATAAGTTCCGCCTCGACATGGAGAGGCGGGTGCGCGCCTTCGGGATCGACTACATCCTCGAGGACCGGGTAGAAACCTTCCCCGAACCAGGAAAAGCCGTCGACCTCCGGACACGCAATGGGAAGATCATTCCTGGGGTCGATCTGGTTGTAAGTGCATCCATGGTCAATGTTGCGCTGTGCTCACCATACGAAGATTCCGGCATTCGGCTCGAAACCAAACACAGAATTTCTTCACAGCCTAGGCGACGATCTTCTTACCGAGCGCGGCTATGTGAAGGTCCATCCCACTCTGGAATTGGTGGGCCAGTCTGGGATCTTCGCGGCCGGCGATATTGTTGAATGGCCGGGTGAGACGAAGCATGGGTCGACTGTCCGTGGGCACGGGAATACGATTTCGAGCAACATCGTCAGCTTCCTCAACGGCAAGCCGCTTACCGCCACGTACAAAGGCACTATAGAGACCATCGTAGTCAACCTGGGGAAGGTATGCACACCCCGTAGCTCCCATAGTCTCCCATATTGACCCGATTAGTTCAGAGGTGGCGGCTATTTTGACATTCTGTGGGGGGTCATGATTGGAGATTGGCTGAGTAGCGTCATGAAAGGCAAGAAGTTGATGGTTGAACGACTGCGGGGAATGCTTGGATACTAGCTGCACATAAGTAAGTCTGCCGACCTGCGATGAATGCGACAATAGTGCTCACTTTCGCAAGTCCACCGTCGCCTCGCTTATAACAGACGTGTTTTTGCGGCGCTAGTCTCCAAGCCCCCCCCCC
>BSCZ01000807.1:40757-95044 GCA_027924225.1 Bjerkandera adusta
TCACCGGCGGCCATGCCTCATGGTAAAACGAGTAGCTATTAACGAAAGCCCAGCGGTGCCTAGGATAAACTTACGCCACGCAACCGGTTTCGGCCGGCATATGTACTTACACGTCCTTCAAATCTCCTACGATTGGACATATACCATGGTCGCGCACGACAATCTCAATACACGCTTCCCTTCCGTCTTCTCTCTCCTCAGATCTCCCCTGAATAGTCATGCGCCAAGACAGACTCTTATCCATGGGGATAACTGACTATAGTCGCGTGTTTTTGTGCGACAGTCCGTGGGACCAGGCATGTCGCAAGGTCGCACTGGAGGCTGCGGTCAAGGACGAAATATCGCCTCGCAAAAACGGCGCAGGAACGCAACTTGAGGTCGGAGGAAACGAGGATGTGAATCAAGGGGCGGAACGGTAAGCCAAATTGCCCAATCGAACTCCTATTCGAACCCCGCTGAGACCTGCATTTCCGGAGTTCGAATTGTAGTGACCCTCGCGGAATCAATTCAGTCTAGTGTCCGTCCGCACTCCCGCACGACAACGAGGTGCGTATGAAATGTTGTAAGATGCTTTGTCAGCTGCTGACTATCCGAATACTAGGACACTACGATCGAGTCGTGTTGGTTCGGGCAAACGCAGCGATGACAGGGAACGGATTTGTCTTGTTTCTAGACCTAATCGCGCTTGTCATATACGCTGACAACGCGTCGTACTGCTGACATAGAACACGTCGATTGCGTATATTAAGACTGCGAGGTCGATCGAGGAGGTGAGCAACATCTGCTTTCTCTCGTCCCATCCCTCTGATCGTCATGTCCAAGAAATCCGACAGCCGCAAGAACGTCGTCGTCGTGGGCGGCGGCTTCGCAGGTGTCAGCGCCGTCACAGCCCTCGGCAAAAGCGTCGACAGAACCAAGTACAACATCGTCCTCGTCACACCCCGTCCCTACTATGTTCACCTCATCGCCACCCTTCGCATGGTCGTATCCGCGCAAGACAAGCTCGAGGATATCGCGCTTATCCCTTACGACAAACTTCTCCCAGGCCTGGAACACGTCGTCGGAAGCGTCACCTCCATCGAGGAGACATCGTCTGGCAAAGGCGGAGTCTTGACCCTCAGCAACGGGGAACGTGTCGAGTATGCCGCCGTCATCCTCGCGACGGGATCACTGTGGTCAAGCCTCTCTGCGTTTGGGGACACGGACGACGTTGTCCAGCAACAGATCGCGCAATGGCGCGCCCGCTTCTCTGGAGCCAAGAACGTCGTGATTGTTGGCGGAGGGGCAGTGGGTATTGGTACGTGTTTCAACTCAGGGGTGTTTTGACGGTCGTTCTGATTTGATCGTAGAACTGGCTGGAGAGGTCAAAGAGGCGTACCCAGTACGTATTTTCCCTGACATCCCCCATGCTGTTCCTAATTCTGTCTGTAGAATAAGAAGGTCACGATCATCCATGGCGACACGCAGTTGCTGAACAGCGCGTACCCAGACAAGTTCCGCAAGAACATTGAAAGGCGTGTTCGCGGATTGGGTATCGACGTCGTCCTCAACGACTTCATTGACGAGTTTCCCGAGTCCGGCACGACCGTCGACCTGCGGACACGCAATGGAAAGACTCTCTCCGGCGTCGATCTTGTGGTAAGTACCCGCGCAGTCGCCGCTTTGTAACTCGACTCATCACCTCTTCTCAGGTTCCTGCCTTCGGACCAAAGCCAAACACTGCGGTGATCAACACCCTCGACACCGGCGTACTCACATCGAAGGGCTTTGTCAAGGTCAAGCCGACGCTCGAGGTCCAAGGCCACCCCGGAGTCTTCGCCATCGGTGACATCATCGACTGGCCTGAGCAGAAGCAGGCCGCCAAGGCGCCCGCACACGCCGCGACTGCTGCTGCAAACGTTGCGAGCTTCTTGAACGGCACACCGCTGAAGAGCGAATACAAGGGCTCGCCCGAGGCGATCATCATTCCAATTGGAAAGGTGCGCACGGTTCTCGTTGAGTTCTTGCAGTGCGATATTGACGGTTACACGTTTAGAACGACGGCGCCGGATTCGTGGGCCTCCTGTGGGGCATACAGCTTGGTGGCTGGTTGGCTAGGCTGCTCAAGGGCAAGACGCTGATGATCCCAATGGCGCGGAAGATGTTGGGTTACACTTCATGACGCGTGTTCGCGGTTCAGACTTTTGGGTTTCCATTGTCATTCTGCGGTCTTCAGACGATACCAGTAGTGTACAGTGCGCAGCGATCGGTCGATTGTAATTTCTCTGTTGCTTGTTTCTAATTTTTGGTCGATGGCTTCCCTGTCAGCTGTCACCCGCGTGATGGCGGGTGACAGCAAGCGCCCTCCTGTGGGTGCTTCGCAATTCGCGCTCCCGCGTTCGCCCACCGGTGTCAGGGCGGACCTAAAGACCAACTCAGTATTATTTTCCTGCAATTTCTTTACTCTCAGCGCAGCGTTTTACGGGTCTGGCTTATCCACTGCTTGACTGCCTTCCCACCGGCCGCAAACATTACAGTACCAACGGCGTGTGCGGAAGCGTTTCTTCTCGAGGTCCTGTCCGCCTCGATTCTGCCCTGTCCAAAATGTACTGGAGCCCTTAATGGATTCCCGACTTTTTTCGCAGAGATACAAAAGGCGTGACACTATGAGAGGAGACTTTGCAGGCAAGACGCCACAGATGCAGGCCGCCGCCCGGAATACGCCAAATTGCGAGCGAAAGGAGATGTCGTAAGATGGATTGGACGGCAGAAGTCTTGCCTTCTGTCCTCTGTAAAGCATTGTTTTATAGCAGCACTATCTTTTGGATTTAGTGTAAGGCGCAATATTGCCTTGAATGTCCTTGTTGCACGCTCTTGGACGGTGTCTGTACTGCGCCCGCTCACAAAACCCAGCGTCGTTTCAAGAGCAGTGTATCAAAGTACGCGCGTTGCGCTTGGAAAAGCTCGGACAAACGTATTTACGATTTGTCGTGCTCCTCCCGGTATGTCAGGACGCGCCGATTGCATATAAGGACGCGAATCGAGCAGGGGTATCGAAAACAAAACCCTCTAGTATCACCATCTATCCTTCTCGCCATGTCCAAGAAATCCGACACGCGCAAGAATGTGGTGGTTGTGGGCGGCGGGTTCGCGGGCGTCCACGCCGTCAACTCCCTCGCCAAGGTCCTCGACAAATCTCGTTACAACCTCGTCCTCGTCACCCCGCGTCCGTACTACGTCCACCTCCTCGCCACCCTCCGCATGGTCGTGTCCTCGGCGGACAAGCTCGAGGACACCGCGCTCATCCCGTATGACAAACTTGCGGGCGGCGTGGAACATGTAGTTGGGCGGGTTACTGCGATCGAGAACGCTCTGTCGGGCGCGGGGAAGGTTTTGGTGCTCAACAGTGGCGAGAAGATCGAGTATGCGGCCGTCATCCTTGCTACGGGCTCCCTGTGGTCGGGCGTGGCGGCGTTTGGCGATACGGACGAGGCTATCCGAGAGCAGCTCGCGCAGTGGCGCGCGCGGTTTGCAGAGGCCAAACATATTGTGATCATTGGTGGCGGCGCGGTGGGTATAGGTACGCGTTCGTTTATTGGGATTCCTCAACGGAGGTTGATTTCTCCGTAGAATTGGCCGGGGAAGTCAAGGAAGTGTACCCGGTACAGACCCATTTCTTCTTAAACCTTCGCTATTGCTGAACCTCTACGCAGAAAAAGCAAGTTACGATTGTCCACAGCGAGCGGAAGCTTTTGAACGACACATACCCTGAATCATTCCGCGACAACATCAATACACGAGTTCGCACCGCGGGCATCGAAGTCGTCTCCAACGACTATGTCGACCAGATTCCAGAACCAGGAAAAACAGTCGACCTGCAAACACGGAATGGGAAATCGATACCTGGCGTCGGTCTTGTGGTAAGCGCCTTTGCCTACTTCCGACAAAACAACCTAACGCACCAATTCGTGCAGGTCCCAGCATTTGGGGCCAAGCCTAACACCGCGTTCATCAACACCCTCGGCAGCGACGTGTTGACGGAGCGGGGCTACGTGAAAGTCGAGCCGACGCTCCAAATCCGGGGCCATCCCGGACACTTTGCTATTGGAGACATCATCGACTGGCGAGAGCAGAAGCAAGCCGCAAAGGCGCCTTCCCACGCCGCTGTTGCCGCGGCCAATGTTGCGAGCTTCCTCAACGGCGCGCCACAAAGGAGCGTTTACAAGGGTTCCGTCGAGATGATTGTTCTTCCTATTGGAAAGGTACGGTGTGTTCCGACGTCCTTGCAATGTTATGCTAATTTCCTTGTGATAGTACGGCGGTGCTGGGTACATGGCGATCTTGTGGGGGATAACGATTGGTAGCTGGTTTACCAGATTCTTGAAGGGCAAAGAGTTGCTAGTACCGGCTGCGCGGAAAAGGATGGGCTACCGCCCATGAGCCGAATTTCTTTATGGTATTCTTCTGCACCCGCGATGTTAGATCTGCGTCGTGGGTAACAGTCCGTTAAATCCCCTTAATATTTGCTATGGCGGCGAATGACTTTGCACGTTCTCATGCTGTCTGAGAGCACATTCTGAACGAGGGCGTCAGAACACGGTAAAGTTGCGATCACGCGACGCGCACACGAGGATAATTCCAATTGAAGCGCCACAAAGCCGCGTGCAAAAAAGCCTCAAGCGCACGAGCAGCGTTGTTCGCGGTATTCTCGGTGACCGCGTCGCTATTCCATTCGCTTCCTGGGAGAGAATGTCAGACGCGGGAAACGGTGAACCCTACCGGGGGCGAGTCATTCGCGAAGGCGCCGTTCACAGCCTCGTTATTAATCTGGATGTGATGTTCGCTTTATTGATATCATGCGGGGTGTTACAGGTGGTGAATAAATGCTACAGTCGGTCGTGATCTTCCTGGTAAGGCGTGTGTGGCGGTCAGAACGTGGTGCCTTCCGGCGGTTGCGGAAGTTTGCGGTTGGAGAACGAGGCCATTTCCCTGCATAATGCGACAGTCAGCTGGCATGCGTGAGAGGACGTGGATACTGCGCACCTGCGAATCTCAACGAGGACAGTCTCGATGCTGCTATTACGATTCCAGTGTGCAAGGACGGGTAGTTTGGCCGGGTCGACCCTGCCGTCGACCTGGTTGACAAAGGGAAGGTTGACGCGCGAGATAAACTGGATTATGGGTGGTTGCTCGGGGTAGTGTTCGCCACAGGTAATCTTGAGACTGTAGATGCGGTTCTCGTGCACGGTCTACAGATGCGGCGGGGCGATGATGAGGACGATCGCGCGCGACGGGGGCAGAAAGCGTTCACGCACATGTCCTGGGCCGATGAGGGTGCCGTTCCAGTGGCTCATCATGATATCGTCGCCGTCCTCGAGACCATACGAGCATGAGCCGTCGCCGATGCCCTTCTCGCCCTTCTCGAGCTCCTCGAGCAGCCGGAAATTGCGTGGTACTACGCGCGTCAGCCGACGAGTAGACCGTGTCAAACGGTGGGGACGTACCTTTCGCCATCGCGGAACGTGCAGGTCGTGGTCGGGAGCAAGAAGTTATTAGTAGCAGCGTGACACCGAGGCGGGGTGACGCTTTGGGTCACGCCAATTACCGCATCGCCTCGCGGGCGTGACGTCTGGAAGCGCCTCGTACCCCCGCAGCTGCGACCATTTCTCTTCCACCAACCATCATGTTCAAATCAGGCCAGCCAAACCCCTACGACGATATCGTCGGTAGGTATCTATCTGTTTGTCTTGCGGTCTTTGCTCACGGTTATTGCAGCGAAGACAACTGACGAGAACTTGACCGGCGAGAACTGGGAGCTTATCCTAAACTTGTGCGACAAGGTCCAGGATGAGGGTGATCAGGGGTGCGTCGCAATGTCTAATACCACGAGTCTCGTCCTCACGCTGTTTCAGAGCTCGGAATGTCATCGCCGCTATCTTGAAGCGCTTGACGCATCGGACATCCAACGTTCAGCTCTATACGCTCACGCTTGCCGAATCCCTCACTAAGAACTGCGGAATAGAAGTGCACCGAGAGATTTCCTCTCGTGCATTCACTCAGGGACTCGAGAAACTCATTACAGACAGGGTGAGTGCAATAACGTCGCGTCCTTCGCCACCTTCCGACCCTCACCGCTCCATAGAATACACATGAGAAAGTGCGCCGCCGAGCGCTCGAGCTCATCGCAGAGTGGACGGGGGATTTCGAGAAGGACCCGTCTCTGGGAATAATGGAAGAGTGTTACGAGAATCTCAAGTCGAAAGGTACGTTGATCTTGACAGTATGCCGTGAGCACCTGGCAACTGTGATTCGTTACCCAGGCTACAAATTCGACGCTCCCAACGAGCCACCACCACCTGCCGTCGACGATGAGATCAGGCGTCGCGAAGAAGAGGAGTTGCAGCGGGTTCTAGAGCTCTCCATGAACGACAAGGGCGGTCGCACTCAGTGGAGTCAATACTCACTTGCGCAGTCAAACGGAGCAGGTGGATCAGCATCAGGCAGTCAGGCCTACTCGGCACCTTCGGCCGCCCCGGCGACATCGTCTTCACCTGCTCCGGCACCCGCTCAGCCGACATACGGCGGATACGTACCATCGGCAAGCCCCGCTGTATCCGCTGACAACACCGCAGGGCCCACTCCGGCTCCGACCAGATCTTATAGTGTCGACGTTAGCGCAAGTCCTGCACCATCGGTCAGATCGACAGACAGTTCAACACCTATCGTCACTCGCGTACGAGCATTGCACACTTTCGAGGCTAGTGAGCAGGGGGAGCTTGCTTTCGAGAAGGGCGATATAATCAAGGTCGTTGATCGGGGCTACAAAGACTGGTGGAGAGGGCAACTCAAAGGGAGAACGGGTATCTTCCCGGTCAACTATGTGGTGAGCACACCGCACTTTCTCCACTCAACCGGCGGGCCAATGGCTGTTTAGGAACCACTCCCAGAACCGACTGCTGCAGAAATTGCCAGAGAAGCGGAGAAAGAAGCTGCGGTTTTCAGCGAAGCGGCCAATGTCGATCGACTCTTGACGATGCTTCGTCAGATGGACCCCGCAAAGGATAATCTTGCGGATAATGAAGAAATCCAGGTACGCATCCATTCCGCCACATTGCTCGACTGTCGGTGACGTCTGTATAGGAACTATACAGGTCTTGTATGGGTCTGCGACCGAAGATCGTGAAACTTATTGATAAGTACAGCCAGAAACGAGGTGCGGCGTTGTGGCTATTGGAGGTATCTAAAGAAATGCTCAACCATCTCTAGCGGACTTGGTGACTATGAACGAGACGTTCGTGAAGGCGAGAACTATATTTGATCGAATGATGGAAGACAGTCTTGCAAGGCATACCGCCGCTGCAGCCGGTTGGTTCAAATCTGCCCTTTTTACCTTCATCTCGTGCTCATACAGTAATATTCAGCGTATGACAGGCCTGCATACGGCCAAGCACCATACCCCAATCGTGTCGAATCCTATGGGCCGCCGCCAAACGCGTATGGTTGGAACGGCGGTTATTCAGGATATGGTGGGCCTCCGCCTACCGGTCCATACCCGCCCGGCCCGGAGCAGGGCTACGGAGCCCCGCCATCCCACCCGCCATATGGTGAAGGCGCGCCCTACCAAGGCCCTCCTCAGCCATATGGTGAAGGAGCACCTTATCAAGGTCCCCCTCCCCAACAGTACGGCGAAAACCCACAGTATCAGCAACCTCCTCAACAAGGCTCGTATCCACCACAGCCGTACGGCGCGCCCCCACAAACCCCAGCAGCCTATGGTGCTCCGCCTCAGCCATACGCTGCGGCAACACCTACACCTCAACCTGCAGCGCAACAGATCCAGCCATTGCAACCCCAGCCAGTATCCCCGCATCTTGAAGCTACTCCGGCACCCCAACAGCAGCAGCAGCCAGCCCAAGCTCAAGTGCAGCCGCAGCTTCAGCCCCAGATCGCAGCGCAACAGCCCTCAGCCCAACCGCAGCCGGAACAGCAGCCTCAGGCTCAACCGCAAGTACAACCCCAGGCGCAGCCCCAGCAGCAAACGACATCTCTACCACCCTCTGGGCCGCCGTACATTTACGACCCAAACACGACGTACCCCGACCCGAACGTGCAGGCCTGGGCCCAATACTACGTCCAAGGCGGTACGGACCCAACGGGCGCAGTCTATTTCGTTTCCGTTCCAGGTGTCAAGGAGCCTACGGGGTCGCCTCCACCCGCGGCGGCTGAACCGACGCAGTACGCGAACACAGCCCCGCTCAGCCTGCAACGCGGAGGTGCCAACACGCAGCCCAGCTCACCAAGTGCCCAGCACCACGTCCCACAATCATTCTACCCGGCAGATAACAATACCTCAAGCTCGAGTCTCCCACCCGCTCAAGGTGGGCAGGTGCCGTACGGTGCATCGCCGTATCCTGCTCCTGCCGGCGCGCCAGGGTATGGACCTCCGGCTGGCGAGCCGCCAGCGTGGCAGGGGCAGTACAACAATCTGCCAGGGCAGCTCGCCGGACTTCATGTGGCGGAGGGACAAGGTCATCAGACTGGCGTCGGCGCGCCAAGCGGATGAGCGGCATGGACTGCCTGCCTGAGGACTCGGGAGCGTATCGCGCACCGAGCGCGAGGGAAGGATCGGAAGTGCGTTGGGCAGCGAGCTTTGGATACAGGACTCTTCTCGTGTATGTATTCGGACGGTTATTCGTATGGCTGATTATTCTGCTTTGCTTTGTGTAGGCCGAACGTCCTTCGGCTTGTCGGGTTTGCGTGTTTGGCGGTAAGACTTGTTGTTGGGTTGGTACTGACGATCCTAGGTTTCCGATGAGGACGCATCATCACGTCCTGGGTTGAAAACGCTTCAGCTCCAGCGCTCTAGTGTTTCAACCATGTCGTCCATCAGTGTTGCGGGGTTCCAGAGCAAATGTCATCGATAAGTTCGGTGCTTCCCACCGCACTCCCGTAGACCGTGCCAGATATCAAAGTTCTGTGCCTGCGTCGCCATGGATAAAACGTAAGTGGATGTTCCAGTCATCAAACAAATCCCCTCATCATGACCTCTTCATCTCGTGCACAGAAGTTACTTGCCCTTGTCGACCTCGTCAATTCGTCGGCAAAGACGATACTGCAAGAGTGGGAGAAAGAAGACTCACAGTCAAGTACAGAAGACTCTATACTACCCTCTTTAGAATTATACAATGCCCAGCGCACCGTCGTTGCCACATGTGGCGCATTCTCAGAGCTCCTGCAGAACCCAGAGAACTTCATTTGTGAAGTTGCCATGTGCTTCTTCCAATCTCGCGCGCTGCATATCGCTGCGGAACACCGTGTTGCAGATGTCCTTGCCGCCGTCGGGCAAGAAGGCATGCTTGTCGAGGATTTGGGCGCGAAGATTGGGTTAGATCCGCGCAAGCTCGGTACGTTATCCTTCGTGTTGGGCTGAAGTATGTCTCATTAAGCGACCCCTCCAGAGCGGATCATGCGTTCCCTATGCTCCGTCCACATCTTTGCAGAAGTAGGAGATTCGCGCTTTGCGAACAACAGTATTAGCTCTCACCTGGCCGGGAACGAAACGTTGAGAGCTTACATCATCCTCGCGCACGTCCAATAATTTGCGCGCATACTGTATGAGAACTGACTGGTTTTTTCTAGAGCTGAGACCGGAATTCCAGCGGTGAAAGAACTCCCAGACGTCCTTCGGGACCCCGTCAAAGGTGCCTCAATGGCGCCCGTAGACTCGGCATTTAGCCAGTCTGTTGGCCGACCTGTGACCTTTTTCGAATGGCTAGAAGAGAAGATCCCTCAAGACGAAGGTTCACCGAAGTTCAATCCTATGTTGGAGGTGGCGTCGCTCGCGATGGTGAGCGGCGGTCGAGTGTGCTCTGCGGCGACAGTCCATGGTACGCCACTTGTATCGGATCTATCCAAATCTTCTGACCGTATTTTGCGTTAGACTACCCTTGGGGCGCTCTAGGAAGCGGCACTATCGTAGACGTAGGCGGTGGTCTAGGTTTGGCGCCACCAGCTTGTGCCATTCGATCATTGACGACAAATGGCTTTCCGTAGGATCAATGAGTCTCGAGCTCGCGAGAGCGTTTTCGGACCTGAAGTTTGTCATTCAAGACTGCCCTCCCGTGCTAGAGCAAGCCGTCGCCATGTGGCAAAAAGAGTTCCCCGAGGCACTGGCGAGCCGCGTCACCTTGATGCCCCACGATTTCTTCCAAGTAAATCCTATCAAAGACGCCGCAGTGTACCTCCTCCGTCATATCATGTGCGTACGGAAGCTAGTCTACATTTTCCATGCTCATCAATCAAAATCAACAGGCACGATTGGAGCGACGAAGACTGCGTGAGAGTGCTCCTCGGCGTCAAGGCCTCCATGTCTCCAACCTCTCGCCTCCTCATCGTTGATCAAGTCACCAACACCACGTTCGGCTGCCCAGAATTTACTTCTGCGCCCGCGCCGCTTCCTCCAAACTACGGTGTTTGGAATCGCCTGGGGAATGCGGTCGACCTCGACATGATGGTCCTAGTGAACGGTGTAGAACGGACTCCTGCGCAGTTCCGAAGTTTGGCGGCCTCTGCAGGACTAGAGACCGTTCGAATCTGGGAGTGTAGGGGATCTGATCAAATTGTCGAATTGCAGTTGCCAAAGGGGAACTGACGGATAGGACTGCCTGTCTTGTGTGGAAGTATGATTCCCGCTCAAATGTATACGAAACTGCCTCGCCCAAAAGGAGCCGACGGATTAGTGCCCCTGCTGTGTCCCTTTCATCTCATCGATCTTCCTTGTCGAATATCCCACAACCCATTCGCAAGAGGAACGTGAGGTACGAACGCTCTCGCTCCTGTGTATGATCGAATGTATTGCTTACTCTGGGACAGACTCGATCATAGGTACCATATCAGCTCATCGATAGCCTGGATAGTATGGATGTCATCATTTGCTACAGGCGCGTCTGCACCGCAAGCTTGTTCGATTTCCAGAATGTTTCTCATCCATGACGATCCGAGCACCAACACAAGTCACACGATTTCCCGCCACGGACGGTGCTACAGGCTTGGCAGGAACTACTTTCGTCATTGGCTGCAGGATTGACACAGCTGTGATGGGTGTTGTTTCTTTGGTGGCCTAGTGACTTCGTCGCCCTCGGTAAGCATTCTAACGAGCCCATTCCGGTCGTTGTATTAATATCTCGATGGTTATAGTTCAAACTTTGACGACGCCACGATAATCTACCCCTCGACCTAGGCGAATGCTTTGTACACGATTCCGAGGTTAAAAGGGGTCGATATCTCGCTTCTCAAACTCACCTCCCCAAACATGTCAAGCTCGCCCCGCACACAGAAGCTTCTCGCTCTCGTCGACCTCATCAATGCCGCGGCGAAGATAGCAATCCAAGAATGGGAGAAGGAAGACGCGCAGGATTACATCGACATCGGGGTGCCATCTCTCGCGCTTTACAACTCTCGGCGTACAATCGTGGCCTCGTGTGGTGCATTGTCAGAGCTTCTCTTGGACCCAGCGCACCTCATCTTTGAGTTGTCTTTGGGTTACTTTCAGTCACGCGCGTTGCACATTGCTGCTGAACACAACATTGCCGATATCCTCTCCACTGTCCCGCAAGAAGAAGGCATGGCTATCAATACACTGGGTGCAAAAATCGGGCTTGACCCATCTAAGCTACGTACGTCCACATCTACATTGGAACGAAAGGTCTCCTCATGAAATTCACCTATTAGTGAGGATCATGCGCTGCCTGTGCTCTGTTCACGTCTTTACGGAAGTCAAAGACGCCTTCTTCGCCAACAATGCCATCAGCTCGCACCTTGTCGAGAATGAAGCGCTCCGGGCTTTTGCTCTCCTTACGTACGTTCACTCATGGGGTTACACAATCCTCGAATGATGTTGTTTTAGGGGCAAACTTAGTTATTCTGCGTCGGTCGAGCTTCCCGCTGTTTTACAAGATACCGTCAAGGGTCACTCAACGTCCCCCACCCAGACTGCGTTTTCTCAGTCCGTTGGCCGAGACGTGTCGTTTTTCGACTGGCTTAACGAGGATATCGCCCAATCAGATGGGTCGTCGACGCCGAACCCCATGTTAGAAGTGGCATCTCTCGCGATACTGAGTGCGGGACAGGCTTCTGGTGTTTCACTTTCTCACGGTGATTGCAGTGCTATTATGCTACTTTCCAAGCTTATCGCTGTGTTAGATTTCTCTTGGGGGTCTCTGAAGGACGCAACCGTAGTGGATGTTGGAGGTGGTTTAGGTGAGCGACCAGCGTTCGTTTGTCTTTCCGATGCACAATGTGATTCAATCGTGTTTACAGGCGAAATGAGCCTCCAGCTTGCTAGGTTGCATCCAGGACTAAAATTCGTGATTCAAGATCGCCCTGCGGTACTCGAACAAGCAACAGCGATGTGGCAAAAAGAGTACCTCGAGGCACTGGAGAGCCGCGTTACTATGATGCCCCATAACTTCTTCGACACAAACCCCGCGAAGGGGGCTGCGGTGTACCTTCTCCGCCACATCATGTGCGTACAGTCTACCTTGAATCATGAACACCTTCTGACACAGAACGTAGGCACAACTGGGACAACGACAACTGCGTACGAATTCTATCGGCCGTAAAACGCTCCATGACAGCTGCTTCTCGCCTCCTCATCGCTGATCAGGTCGCAAATACGACCTTTGGCTGCCCGGAGATCATTGCGGCACCTACACCGCTGCCGGCAAACTACGGTGCCTGGGATCGTCTGAGGGGCGCCGCCGACATGCATATGATGACGCTATTGAATGGCGTGGAAAGAACTCCCGCACAGTTCCAAGGCTTAGCTGTGTCTGCCGGACTAGAGGTTGTTCGGGTATGGGAGTGTAGAGGACCAATTGACATTCTCGAGTTACGGCTGCCTTCGACGACAAATTAACGCAGCTCGGGCGGTTCCTAGTTTTTGATAGTGCACACAAAGATATCAAGTTAAATCATTTCGGCGTCGTTCTTACGCGCATACCCTTGCCTTAGGGTTCGTGCGTTTCATGGCGTGTTCAAGCTTCTGAGGCGAATTTTACGACGCAAGTCGACGGATCGATATTTGATACCTCTCGGCTTTCTCCGGTGAGAGATAATTACGCTTTGGTCCTTTTCTACTAGCTCACATCCGTTCTCCATCCACCGGACGTTCCAGCGGCTTCTTCCTATCCGATCTATGCCTTCAAATAACCCTCGCAGATGGAGGTAAAAGATATACCCGTCGCTCTGCTCCGCATAGACCGTCAGTCTGTTGGATGTCGGACAAGCTCATGGAATTTGCAGTCACTCTTCACGTACTCCTTTCGGCTCATGTGTCGCCTCTGTGCTTGGGCCCTCGGGCGAGCACATCTAACTGATGCCGACGGATGAAAGACGGTGCTAGGCAACCTCTCGTTGGCCTATGTACCATCAATAGAAAAGTAAAATACGGGAACCTTAAGTAGAAATAATAATCACCAGATGGTGAGCACAGTGCCAGCTCACACATTCGAGCTATCCGCTAGGTAAAATGGAAAACCAACGAACTCAAAGTGGAGGCGGTTTCTGACACAAAGTGGCGACTCCTCAGGCCTTAGAACTGGCCATGAAATAATTGGCACGCTATAAGCATTTTGCATATATCGGCGGCATATCGATGATAAGCTTATGAATAACAAATCAAAAGGGGGCTCGAGCGGCGGATGGAGTGCGGTGTACGTTCGTGGCACCGGATCTTTACCGTAATCGCTATAGCCATGACCTGCAGTCCTAGGACCGAGTGACAACGGATCTAATTTATTTCTCACCTTCGGTTTCTGTGTCCTTCTGGCGAGCGGGCAAGCTGGTGGCAGACGAATACAGACGCGAATGTTGGTATGGACGCAATATTCATATTACGGGAACTACGGAGGACACGGGGTTTTTTGAGACCAACTCAACTTCGTCAACGGTGACCGCCAAGTCTTCATCCCAGGTTCTAGGGCCACTCAGACTCGAAGGCTGCGCCAGGGCGAAACGCATCGACATCGGGGTGTTCAGCTTGGAGAGCGTGGGCTGCAGGATGGGTTGGGAGGGTGCATTTCGCGAGCGATGATGGGAGAGCTTAGAAGCCGACGACATACGAACGGAAATTGAGCCTCGTGAGACCATTGCGACTGGAGCCGTCGGTCGCCACGACGATGCCAGGCGATTTTGGAGTGTTGTTGAGGATACTTACGGACATTTTGCACATGGAAGCCACGGGCAAATCGGCGACGTCCCAGATAAGGGCTGATGCGGAGCGGAGGCTGCGGCCTCCCCCGACTCGCGATGTTCCGACAGCATGGCCAGATCGTCAACCTTAATCTTATGTTAGCGCTTAATGACGGGCAGGCTCGCATCTTTGTCATCGTAGTGTATGCGGATCCGGCGATCTCGTAGCGCGCAGTCTATACCTACGAAAACAATATACATGTACCCGTTGCCCTTGTGAGGCTCAATCACGCTACATAAGTTACGATACAAGGTGCGCAAATCAACTGGGACTCTCCGTGTACGTGGGTATATGGAAACGTACACCGGAAAATGTGCCTGAAAGGGAACGAAGGCTGCGCGCCATAGAACAAATCCTATACATCGGCCTCTTCATCGCTCTGTATGCGACGCCTCCGAGATCGAACAGTCACAATCACAGGGCCTCCAACTAGCAGCAGAAGGATCGGGGTCAATATGGCAAGGATATTTCCACTGCCGGTAATGGGCATGTTGCTTGGAGCAGCTGCAGCGTCGGATGGGGGAGTGTTCGACGTGACGGTGATGGTGGTACGGGGGGTAGGGGGGAAGGGGATATCGGTGGTGGGAGCTTGAGTGGGTTGGATGTCGATGGTGACGGTGACGGTCTGGGAGACGTCGCTGCCTAAACCGTCGCCGCCGCCAGTGGTAGCAGTAAGAGTCGCGACCTGCATCTTTGCCGTGGCAGGAGCGGTATTATTTACGGTGACGGTAGCCGTGACAGTGACGTCCTCGTGGGCGACGCTTGCACTCCCTATGTATCATCGGCATCTGCCTTTGTCTTCGGGGTACCGGTACCTGCGCTCGTCCACATCTTCGTCGTGTCAGCTATTGCGCTAGCGTGCATCGCATTAGAACGGCGCTCACCCTTTCACCCGTGTTCTTGCTCGGTTTGACAGTCACGCCGAGTCCATCATGGCAGGAGGTCTTCGCGCGCTGCGTCTCGGTGTCCACCGAGGTCGCTCCTGAGTTCGCCAGGAGCAGTTCTACAGGCATCGGGTCGGTATGATCACCAAGGGTGGCGATGTCGGTTGGGGTTACGACGGCATTCTCAGGCTTGTGGGTTCCCGCGAACCGGGGCTTCAGGAAATCGGCCAGCTCTGCTGCATTGGATTGGCAAGACTGGTGGCAGGTTTTGGAGATGGACGTTGGCTATCGAGTTCGGAATATCAACTCATGTTGAACAAGAGACGTAGCAAGGCACATACCGAGCTACGCGGCTGCGAGGCGAGGGCACGCGTGGGGCGCACCATCTCGGATGCGTCGTCGCTGAGGGCCCCAACGACGTCGATTTCCTCGCAAGCAAAAATGTGCTGGTTGCACGGCATATCTTCATCGAGAAGTGACTTTGACATGTTGATAAATCTGGAAATAGTGTACGGTGTGATGTGGTTAGCCGTCGAAAAAGAGATGTCCCGTACGACGTGCCTGAGCTGAGAGGGCGCAGCGCTGAGGGCGGGAAGTAGACCGAGGGCGGGGAATAGGACGAGAGCGAGAAGAGCTAAGACAAGAACGGTACTCTGAATGGAGATCGACATGTTGGGGGTGGGGATTTCACGACTCGGTGAAGAGGTCGAGGTAGGTATTTATAAAATACAGAGTATTAAATTTTCTATGCTGAGAGCCCTCATTCAACAGGATTTTGACGGCCCCGACCTGCTTCTGTGCGGAGGACTTGCAGTGTATCTTGGGGACCTACAGGGTATCGCATCAATCGCTGAGTCTGATGGTCCGGACCCTGGACT
Organism: Bjerkandera adusta; assembly: GCA_027924225.1. Taxonomy (NCBI): domain Eukaryota; kingdom Fungi; phylum Basidiomycota; class Agaricomycetes; order Polyporales; family Phanerochaetaceae; genus Bjerkandera; species Bjerkandera adusta. The sequence continues at coordinate 56,750 of BSCZ01000807.1, forward strand.
CACGGACAATGGCAAACATACTGTGCGTGTCCAGCACATCGATGTAAGCGGCGGCGCCACAGCACCATAGCACCACGACCACTCACAGATGCGGTTTCAGACATCTTGTGGGTTCATGGGCTGACAGTGAGACTGTGAACGCAGAGCAAGGCAGACTTGGACACGTCGTACGAGAAGGCGCCGGCTGTATTAGGCAACCCCATCACGGTAGCTCACGGTGCCAGATCGCTTTGCAGCTGGACCTCGGGTCAAGCCGAGCTGGACGATCGCGCTCGCTGCAGAGCCACACTGGTGCCAGACTTGTGCCAAAACGGTGAACAATGCGAGAGTTCCATGGTTCTACAACTAATCTGTCAGGACGCTGAAACAAGAGCCGCGACCGAATGCTAATAACTCGTTTGTTACGATATTTGCGAAACTGTTGTAGACCGAGTCATCCAATTTTGGGACGATATACAGTAACATTACTTTAAGAATCATTATGGCCGACAGTGTCGTACCGCCCACCCAGTGCATTGGTCCGGGGTTGAGGGATCTGATGTAGCATTAGGGTCGCAATTGCTCATCCTCATGCACGATGCCTCGTCTCAGCAGTACTCCAAACAATCCATTGCATCGTTTAAGAAGCTCAAGTACGAGCTGTGACTAGCGACAAGCCATACCATTTCGGATCGGATCACTGCTCCAGTATCGATTCCATGGGTATACTGCCAACTCATGTCGGGATGCTTGCTCGCTACTATAAGTATCTTCCTTCTTTGGTTCCTCACGCATCATCTGGTACGTTCCCGAAAGGATGGCGGTGACGCGTCGAGGAGTGGTAGCGCGGGTATAGCATCCTTTACTTGAGGGGACTCGGATCGTGATGTACATGTAGCGAACAGGGAAATCTCGGGTCAAAGCAGCTCGTGCAGCTCCGGCAGAAGCGTCCACTGACTAGTATAGTATTGAGAGATCTCACAGCACAGCTATGGAAAAACTCTGCTCTTCCTGATCATATGCCGCCGTAGAAGGGTGCATTGCTATTGACGTGTCCGAGGGAGAACTTTTCCAGGTAGAAGGTCCGACGCCGAGCGAAATAAGGAGCTGACGCCACCGACGCCCTTACAAGAGGGCAGTGTCGAAGTCCTTTCATATCGCGTTTTGACACATACTTTCGGTACAGGGCCAGGGCAAAATGTTAATGAGACAATGTCAATGTAGCATTGACTTGCACTGGAAAGCGTACCAGTGGGCATTTGGGCAGCGAGACAATAGCTCTTTGCTACCATGCAGTTTTTGCATTCAGCGCGACGAGTTACCCAGTAAACCTGATGCCCGCGAATACGAGCTCGGGCCCATTTGCGTCTCCTGCAGCGTAGCGCTCCTATGTGCGACATCGTCTGCGATGCCTAACATCTCGCGGAAGACCCCACTGTTCACTGCCGCGTTTTGCATTGAGCAGAGGCTGGTATGCGCTCGGTTGGGTCGAGGGTCGCGAGAAATGTGACTCTTCTGCGCCACGGAAATCCAAGGACAGAGAACCCGAAGTGTATGACGTGAGATGTAGAAACGTCATGATGTAACCATTATTGACGTTCTGGCATACACACGACATCTTCACGGCCTTGATGTGTTTCACACTCTGGGTAGAACTTGATGCTCCGTGGTAAGTGAGCGGACCGCTGAGTGGACTGCATCAGGGCGATGACTCGGAGTGGGCTGCATGAAGGGTTATCAGCGTGGAGATTTCTGGGCAGTGCGTGAGACTGTGCCCCTCGAAGAAGCCTTACTAGCATCGTGGGGACGAGGCAGGAAGACGGTGGCAAGGGCCTGCATAGGTTTAGAGACGTCTGTGACAACTCCGTGGTTCTCGCTGTCCAATTCATCTCCGTTAGAGGTAATGATAGAAGTCGCGGCCTGTGTCTGAAGGCGGTAGGCTTGAAGATAATGGTAGTGCCATTCCACCGTGATTGGAGACATCCTTACCAAGACAATTGGGAGTCGGAAGCGTTGCGTAGAACTAGAAATGATGAAGGCAATGCTTAAATCTTTTGCGCAGTGCACAACATTGCTGGCCTTTTGTCACTTTATCAGACGTAAATGTCGACATACTCACTACATGGTCCATCACAAGGTGCGAGCTCGAAGTCCCACGTCATGCAAATAAATCCAGGAATGGGGTTGGCAGACTGTAGGGAACGGTGAAACCCGTCCCAAATAGGTGTCCCTGGGCCGTATCAGCTGTGCACTACTCTGGTTTGAATTGGGAACTTCTCGTACCGTGGGCGGCGCGCATTGCTTTCTATGTTTCACGTCCTACGAACCTTGTGAATGAAAGTATGCATCTTTCCTCTGTGGTTGTGGAGCGAGGAACCGGCCGAAACCACGTTCACCCAAGCTCGCCTGCGGATGTCCGTCCTGCGGATGCGAAGGCGATGCATTTGTTTGCACATATTGCGGCCACAACCCCATAAGGATCTCCAAGCGTCTAAAGAACCCCCAACTGAGGCTCGACGATACAGACACCCTTTTTTGGCGGAGAAACTCAAAGAAACCATACGCGCCTCGCGCCTCGACGACGCGCATTGAGGCCGATTCTTGTTCGGCACAATTATATTGATCGGAAATACTAACTCATATGCAGATGGGAGCTCGTTCGTTGTGGCGTCGACCGGAAACCCGCTGGATATCACGGATCATTGTCCCAGAACACACGGTAATGCTGAGTAGTCTACTGAGATATTACCCGGGACTTGCAGGGTACCATTTCCTATGAAATACGCGCTGCCCACATCGATTGAAAAGTGGCCGCCGTCCCGTCCGACACCTCCGCAAAAGACTGGGCAGGACACGATGTCCGCATAGTCCTTGCTCGAGGGGAAAGACGGTGTCGGAGGTGCATCGTCGGAGCCGAATAGAAACCCAGACAGGGACGGTCCGAATTTATCACGATCGACACGTATCCTCGAAGCCATATCTTCGACGGGGCCCGCATCTTGGTCGGCAGCGGCGAAAACGTCGGCGATTATATGGTTCTCTGGCCTGGAAGAATCCAAAATCGACTTCCGAAACGAGTTCTTCAGGGTAGAGAAGCAGCTCAGAGAATGCGCTGCACGTGGCGACGATGGTCCGCTTTGCGTTGTAGAGTTCGAGGGTCGGAACTTCCTTTCTTTGAGTCCTGCTGTTCCTCCTTCTCCAGGTCTGGTAGCGTTGCGTGTGCTGCGGTAGACAAGGACCAAAGGCTGATGTGTGCGCGGCGAGCGGGGCATGGTGGTGCGCATACGCGAAAGGCGGAAGGTTCAAGCTTTCGGCCTCGCGATAGACAGAGCGATTGCATGCATTTGGGAGCATGACACTCTCGAAGATCACAGCAATGAGGAACTAGCTCCGGATGGTAAGTTTGATGACAGTTCAATTCATGTTCCACGATAAATCTTGGATCCCGACACTATATTAGTCGACTACCGACCGAGATTGTGGAATGTACATACTCAAATACTCCCATGATACACCATCCAGGATACCTCGAGCAGAACACTAACATTTCGGTCCGACCCTCCACCTGCGACATATATCGAAGGTCAAAGGCGATCTGTATTCCGTCTAGGTACGACAGCACTAGAATTATGGGGTGGGCATGATCTAGGAAACGTAGAGGGTATTCCGTAATACGATGCTCAGGGAACACGAACGTCGGTGGTATGAGTGTTGCGACGGTCGAGGCGAAGGAGAATCGATGATGGAATGTAGCTTGCTGAACCCTTTCATGGGAGGGCGCGAAGGTGACGGAGCTGGGCCAGGTTCCTCTCTATGTGCGCCATTCCTATCCTCAGGCAAAAGGGGTCCAGGGTCGTTGAGGTTGACGCGTGCCGGGCGCTGGGCTTGTTTGGGTTACAGACCACGTATTGACGGAGTTCTTGGTCTTCATCGAGGCCGGTCTTCATCGAAGCCGGTGTTGTGGCGTAAACACCTCGACGACACGCACGACTTTGGGAACCTACGCAGTACTAGAGGCCGACCGAGTCGTGGCAACGGGTATAGCGTCGTCCCGATATGCCAATGTCAAGAGGGACCATGTGCGAATGACGGAGACACACCTTTCACAGTATCTCCGCGTACTTCGCATAGCCCTTCGCGGCTGCTCCTCATCTCTTCGTCGCTGAAGTTCGGGGTTTGAAAACGCTGGACGAATAGCGCTTAAGCCGGGTGAGTGGTAAGCCAAGCATCGATGTCGCTTTGGTCTCGCACAGGCGTGCTCCAGGGCAGCACTCTCGACTGTGGATAAAAAGGGACGACTCAAAAGTGTCGCAGCCATCCGTGTCGTTATGCGATGGACCATATGAGCTGAAGACGTGGGGTCGTCGCATGCCCTTGGTAGTCCCGGCGATGTAGGCGGGGAAAGCGAAAGCGGACGATTGTTGAGAGACAAAGTAGAAGATAGGTCGATAGTCCTAATTAAGGTGGTGCAGACGACGGTAAAGAGTTGAGAAACAGCGACAACGAGGTAGGTGAGGGTAAATGGAAGCCGATTGGGATAGGGCTGCGTCTGCCACAACATTAAGCGCTGAAGCACGCGACATGTCATGTGACTGAGTAACGTGATGTGGAGACTGTATAGGATGGCAATGTTTCCAATTCTAAACATGACTTGTTGGCTGAGCGGTAATGCCCTCGGCCGGTGGTGGCAAGCCTAGGGTTCGAATCCTGCAAGTGGCCGACTTCTTTTCTTGCGCGGGAGGCCGTGGGCGCCCGGTCGTCCGATCGACCACATCAAGACTGCCTTCAGCAGTTTTTTGGACGTCTTTTGGACGTCCAGATGAGCAGCGCCAGCGACTGCTTTTTAAGACAACTCTGGGACGTCCCATCAACGAGACGTCTTTTTGACGCCTCGCGCACTCGGGGGTGTAAGCCAATGGTAAACGGGATCGTCCATCCAGTGTTGCTGTTTCCAGCGCACCAATACTTAGATTACCTGCGGTAATCCTCCTGTGCGATGTGAGTATTGTGAGTAGTTGTCAGGACGACATTTCAGGCGCACGTTCGACGCGTTGCATGGCGCTTATCAACCGAATATTAGTCGCGTTCGCGGTAGGCTACGCGCCTATGCTGCTGCCAGCTTTCGCCGCCACCAAATTCTCCGAGGCAGAGAAATAACGGCCTAAACGCTTGTAAGCACATTCCAAAGGTTCTTATCGATGTGAATATTTGTTTGATATTTGTGCAAATCACCTACATCTCGTTTCCAGACCATGACTGAGACCGCCAGTGCTGCCAGCAAAGCTGCACCAGCCGACGCGCCGCAAGGTGCGCGTCCTTGTCTACGTTAGTGTCGCTGAAGTCAGACGTGTTTCTTTAGATGAGGGCGCAAAGCGTAAGCTGAGCGACTCCGCATCGACCCGCGAAGATGCAAAGCGGTCGAGGATGGAAGAGCAGGCGCGGAAGAACGCAGAAATCCTAGCGAAGCGCGAGCGAAAGCGGGAAGAGGCGGAGAGAAAGCAGCAGGAGCTGTTCAAATCGCAAGGCATCGACCTCGAGAACTACAAGATAGATGGTCCGGGGCCGCATACATTCTACTGCTGGGCGGACGCAATCATGTCTGTCGTCGACTCGGCCGACGAGCATGCGCTATTCTACCACAAGCAAAGCGCGCTCGACGCCTTCAAACCTGTCTTTGCTCTTCCCAAAGATGAGCGAAGGGAGGCAATGCACGATTACCTCGAGGTTGTGTCCACTTGGTGGGTCTTCGTAGACGACGAAGCTCGCGAGACACCCGAGGCTGGAACGCTGCGCGAGCACTGGGACAAGGTATGTTTTGGCGGAGGCGCGTCAGAAGAGGGAGACGAAGGAGGAAACGTCGATGAAACGGTCACTGCTGTCGAAAAGACCGAGGAAGGGGTCAGTGAGGACGGTGACGGGGAAAAGGACGGGGAAAGCGGGTGGTGGTATGAGGTATACGCGCAGAGAGAGAAGCTTGAGGAGGGAAAAGCTACTCTGGAGGTGACACTTGACGGAGATGGTACCTTTTGGCTCACTGGGTTCAAGGAGTCGGATCTGGCAGGACGACGTGCCATGAGCTTCATGTGCGATTACTTCACGGGATAATAGACTTACGGAAACGTTTTCTCAATTTGCTATAATAGGTCGAAATGTCCATGATGTTGTCGACGCCTTGTTGAACATGACGCCTTATTTTCTGCCCGGACAGGTAGAGACGACCAATATGTACTATGTCCCGGTATATTCAGCGCCACCGAAAAGATCATCTGCAAACCAACTGGGGACTGTGACCTAAGCATGCGTAATGTAAGCGGTTAATATAAATTCATGGAGAGACAGTGACGATAATATAGAAAGCGTTGGCGGAGGTCCTGTAATAGTAGCTTCAGTCGCTGGGCATGTGTAACATGAAGATACTAGCTCAGGCAAACGTATGTGTTGTACAACGATGACTGATCTTTATTGAGGTGGTCACTTTACCTACGTGATGTACCACAGACACATTAAACCTCTTGACATAGTCGCAGCTCTACGATCTGCAGAGGACTTCGGCACTGCCAGATCTTAACAAAATGTAACCCAGCGCGTTCTGCCAGGGCTTGGAACTGCGCTGGCGTCCTTTCCTTCCCATTCACGAGGGTCATCATGTCCAGATCGAGGGCGTGGCTAAGGCGATTCCACACGCCGTAGTTGGCGGGAAGTGGCGACGGCGCAGGGGTTATTTCTGGGTAGCCTACAGTCGTGTTCACGACCTGGTCGGCGATAAGGAGGCGCGAGGTGGGGGCCATCGAGACTTTGATCCCCGTGAGTATTCGGATACAGTCTTCGTCGTTGCAGTCGTGTCTGCGGGTACTGATGTCAGAATATTCAAGCCAGGGATGGGACGAAGAGAAGCGTACATGATGTGGCGAAGTATGTATACTTCAGCATTTCTGACGGGATTGGTTTGGAAGAAGTCATGGGGCATCATGGTGACCCGACTATCGAGTGCCTTGGGGTACTCCTTCTGCCACAGGGCTGTAGCTTTCTCTAGCACCGGAGGCCGGTCCTGGTTGACGAAGTTAAGGCCTGGATAAGTTCTTGCGAGGTCGAGACACATGCCACCTGCGAACCATATCAGACTATGGAAATAAAATAGGAAATTTGGGGCTCACCCAAGCCACCGCCAACATCTACTACCGTACCATCCCCGAGGGAGGCCCAAGGGAAATCTAGCCAAGATGACGGCTCAGAATCGGGGCCTAGTTATCGCTTCGATCAAAGACTTACCATACGTCAATGGCGCTGCGAGTGTTCTCCCCACGCTGATCATAGCCAGCCCAGCGACCTCCATCATGGGATTCGGCTTCAAAGTCCCATCGGGCTGGATAGTCTTCTCTTCGAGCCATTCCCAGAGCGTCACGTCGCGCCCAACAGATTGAGCTAGAGGCGTCTGAGATGGGGACGTCGAAGGACCTCTGACCGAATCGCGCAGCACAGTCGGAAGCTCGTTTGTCGCGGCGTAGATAGGCACCCCGCTGAATATAACGTATTAGCATTGTTTAAACCCGTGACATAGGAATGAATGGCCTACTGGAACGTTACCCAAGCTTGCAGGGCATCGTTGCCCACTAGATACGCGCTCACTGTGTTGTTTGCAAAGCGACCGTCCGCCACCTCAGAGAAGATGTGGACGGAACACAGCGTACGCACAATCCTCGCTAAATGAAGGTTTGCGACGTTAGACATGTATCATCAACACTTAGTCAACGACGGACCAAGCTTATCGCAGTCGACTCCAACCCTCAAAGCAAGCTCTTCGATAGCCATTCCCGTGTTTTGGTCGGCAGTGGCAAGCACGTCGGCAACATGGTGCTCCACAGCAACATGCAGCGTACGGGCCTGAAGGAATCCCAGAGCGACCTCCGAAATGAGATGTTCTGGGTGGAGGAGCAACTCTGAGAATGCGCCGCACGTGGCGATGACGGTTCGCTTTGCATTGTAGAGTTCGAGCGTTGGAACCTCCTGCTTGGATTCCTGCTCTTCCTCTTTCTCCCACTCTTGCAATATTGCTTGCGCCGCGGTGTTGAGGAGGTCGACGAGGGCAAGAAGCTTCTGTGAGCGCGATGAGCGGGGCATGATGGTGTGCTGATACGAAGGGCAAGGGGTCCCAGCCTTTCAATCTCGATACTATAAGTGGAGGAATTGTATGCTTTTGCAAGCGTGGCGCGCTAGGAGATCACATGCAGTGATGCATTAGCCCAGGGGCGGTGTTGAACCTATTGAGATGAATCGAACTCAGAGACGACCAACAGGGCTCATCGTGATAGCACGTCGATAGATGCAGCTTACCTGTCATAGACACGCATGTTTATGCTAGGCTCCGAATTGCGGCGTGCGAGGACTACATGAAAACGACGCCATCCACTGGGATTTCGACAAGGAGAAAGGATCTCCTGTGGCCTGGACGGTTGTTTCGCGAAAGTATTCAACGACAATTCTATCGGTGTTCCATAATACATCCTAGATCCACGCACTACATCAGTCGACTGCTAACCAAGATTGCGGAATGCAAGTACCTGAATACTCCTGTGATACATTGTCCATAATAAATCAAGCAGTACGCTAACATTTCATAGTCCGACTGTCCATCTGCAACAACATACCTAAGGCCGAAGGAAACCCGTATTCCATCCAGGTGCGACCGGGCTAGAGTTATAGAACGTGCTTGGGCCGTAGTAGCTTGTGGGCCGTGGCGGGCGCGACCCAGGGTGTGCCGGAGGTGGCACGTTCGGAGGGTAGCCAGTGCCTCCGTAGTATGTGGTCGGGCTAGACTGGGGTTCAGGGAACATTGGCATTGGTGGAACGTGTTGCTGTGGTGGTGGTCGAGGCGACGGGGGACCGATGGTCGAGTGTGGCCGGCTGAGCCTGTTCACAGGAGGGCGCGAAGGTGGCGGAGCTGCAACAGGTTCGTCACTACGTTTCCCGTCCTTGTCCTTACCCTTCTTCTTCGCATCTTTCTCCGCCTTCTTACGCTCCTTCTCGCGCTCCTTGTCACGCTCTGCCTCGCGCCGCCGTTCCTTCTCACGTTCCTTCTCGCGCTCTATCTCACGCCGCCGTTCCCGTTCGCGCTCCTTGTCCCTTTCCCTCTCCTCCCGCCACTCTGACCACGCCGACTTGCTCTTCTTCTCCGGTGTACTCGCCCTGGCTTTAGGAGAATCGCCAGGTGGGCTGCCCTTTTCGTTCACCGACGAAGAGGATGCCTTGCGCGACGACGATGGTTGCCGTCTTTCGGCGCGTGGCTGGAGCTCGGGCATGTCGATCTTGCTCAGATGCACACTGAGACTCGACGGAGGCACGTAAGCGGTGAGCGAAGAGGACGCGGGGTCGTTGAGGTTGATGCGCTTTGGGCCCTTGGGCTTGTCTGTGTCATATACCACGTACTGATGGAGTTCTTGATCCTCATCGAGGCCGGCTTTGTGGCGTAAACGCCTCGTGTGCTCGACAACTTGCAGGACCTTGGGGACTTGCGCAGCAGAGGCCGACCGAATCGTGGCAAAGAGCATGGCGTCGTCCTGATAAACACCGTCAAGACAGACTGCATGACAGATGACGACGACGTACCTTCAACAGCCTCTCCGCATATTCCGCATAGTCCTCCACAGTCCCCTCCTCGTCCACCAGCACCTCGTTCACCATACCTTCCCCCTGCGCAGCCCTGATCGTGTGCACTTCCGCCACCCGATCAACACCAGTCCTGGGCGCGGGTTTCGGTGGAAGCGGAGGAGGCGGCGCAGTATGTAAGAGGGCTTCTCCATCCGGTGCTGCGTCGGACGTGCGGCGACTTGTGCCGAATAGCCCTGGAACTGCACGGCTGACGGTGGCCGTAGGAGTGGACGACTCTGGAGCTGCGGTGTGATATGCGTCGTTGGTGTCTTGAAACGTAAGAAGCGCAGTCAAGATGACGATCTCCAAGCCCTTGCGGTCGTCGATGTCGAATCTGGGGCGCGATGGGTGGCGAAAGGCTAGAGACAAGACGCATACTCACCGGTTCAAGTTGTAGTCCAGAATCTGCACGGTCGACGTCCGTATTCTCCCCGACGGTTCCTTCGTAACTGCCACTAGCACGGCAGGGTCGGGCTTGCGGAGAATAAAGCACTCTTCGCGCTTCCACTCGAATTCATGACTGCGAGGCGATCAGTACATCAAGCTATCAGGCGTTGGATATAGTAGTACTCACTCCTCCCATTTGAACTTCCACTTAAATGTCAGTGTGCCAGAGAACTTGAGTTCAACCACTTGAGACGGGTTGTGCAACTCGATCGTCTTGTGCTTGCTCGTCGCGCTAGGCGCGGTCGCCGAGGCCAGTAAAGAATGAGATAGTGGGTCTGGAGAGAAGTTAATCGCGACACTTGGGCGGAACCTCGTGGCTAACGCACCGTAGACATTCATAAGGTATGTGTTCCCGAGAACGCGCTCCTTGCGGTAGTGAGGATTGTCCGAAGGATCAACGAGTTCGACGACATTGGGGTCGTCCTTGTTGGGCGCGAAGTTGAGGGTAAAGAGGTTCTGGTCCAAACTCATGTTTCGGTAGTATGTGGAAGGAGTGTGAGAGTCGTTAAGACAGTCGACATTGGGAGGACGGGCGGTGCCTTGTACCAGTACACTTAAGCGTTTAATTAGCTGCGTGCAGATTCCATTTCTAATTTGTTAAGGTACAATAACTGTTGACAACATATTGTTATAAGAAATAATGCCCCCAGAACCGAAAATGGTAAGCGGAGCCTTTGGATCCTAACAGATACAAATAGACCCTTGATTCAAGCGACTCTGATATACACATCGGGACAAGTTGTCTAAGGTGCCAAAAATGGAGAATTGATGGAATAAACATTCTGCCCAGAAATAAACCTCGGTCACGCAGAAAGTTGCTCCCCGAACCTCTTGGCGGCAACTCACAGGCCGGCCACTGGCGGAACCACGAGATGGGTTTGGCTCGCTTTTCCTATTTCTAAATCACGCTCCGTACGTATATAAAAGATTCATTATTGCGTACCACAGTGCTGGCCAATCCGCCACAAACCAAAGACATATCAACTTCCGGGAATGATGGAAATGTGGCGGACTGAATAGAACTGAATACGCTCACAGTCAGTGCTTACTTGGCTGGCTGGCGGTTTCCGTATATCACGCGCACCAATTGTCAGAAAGGGTTCGAGCGCCATATAGTAGAGAATGAAGGGCGATTGGAGATGTGGAATGTGATGCCAAAGATGCTTACCGCAATTTCGATGATAAACAAATTGTGAGCACAGAGTCGCAACAGTCCCAAGAATTTGGAGACCGACTCTGCAGGGCTTGGGATGAGTAGTATACCGAGCCATAAAATATGTGAGCATTCTTTGGATTTCTCTTTGATTCCACTGCGACTACGTTGGGCGAGTATTCGCCACAGGCTAGTACTCCGCTACACCAAACGCCTCTGCAGGTGACTGGAATGCCAAGTAAAATTAGTCTGGCACAAAACGACAAGCATCCCCATTGAAGAACTCGGACCCGTGTACTCGCATGCATGGTCGGACAATCGGCTTCGCACGGCGACCGAAATGGAGGGAGACGTACTGACAGGATGCCTCTGCCATATCGAGCATACGTAGTCACTAGTCCTTTTGGAGTTTCATTCTAATGATGGTGTGGCTGCGCCTCCCGCAAGACGACGGAGGGCAGAGTGACCGTATGTCTACACAGACAAACAACCTGAGAGTATATATATCCCCCCCTTCTGTTAGAAATATTCAGCGACCTCCAACGCACTCAAACTCACAACTCGTACTCACATACGCAACTTCTCTCGTCGCTCGACAATCATGGTCAAGTCTGAGCTCACCACCGGTCAATACACCATCGTGAACGTCGGCACCAAGAACGCCGCCCAGTTTGCGACCTCCAACGAGGCTCAGAAGCTGCAGGCGTCGACCAACAACGGCTCTGACAACTTCACCGTACGCTGCGCTTCCGTCGGTCATCGTTCATTGTGTTCGCTAACAAGGCACCCTCGTCTTCAGTGGCAGATCACCAAGCTTGCCAACGGGCACTTCCTGTTCAAGAACATAGGCTCCTCCAACTGGGCCTACATCGACAGCGATGCCGCCGCCAGTCACAAGGTCGTAGGATCCTCCAGCAAGCGCGAGTGGGTCGTCATTGGGACTGGTGTCACCGACGAGTACAAGTAGGTCCTATTTCGATCCATCTTCAGACTACTAACTGACAATGTCGGTGTAGTATCGCACCCAACTTCGCCAAGAACCTCTACTGGGGCCTGGATGATGACGAGAACGGCGCAGTGGTAAGACGCTAAAGTTGAATGGAGACCTTGTAGATGCTGACGTAGTGTGATGCAGGTGAAGCTCGACACTGGCAAGAATGACGACAACAACAAGTGGCTGATCAAGACGGCCGGAGTTTGAGCGTTATGTACGGGTCAACATCTACATGGATGGTAGAACGTACCCAGATGTATCTCCTTGTAACAGTAGCACGCGGAAGAGATTCATCATATAGTGTCACATCGGGACTCGGAGCTGGATTGTCGCGATAAACGAGCTGTGATAGGTGAATATCAGTTCGCGAGTGAGTCACTACATCAGCCCCTCCATGAAGATTCTGAGTCTATAATGCGTGAAAACCTCAGTCAATATTGCGATTCAAACTGCAGCAGCACTCACTCAGTCCCCCGCGACCGATACGCAGGGAAGAGCAGGGGTTTTCGAGATATTGTTGGGTCCATCCTGTGTAGCTGTGCGCCTTCGACGATACATTACCCGAGATCGTCAATCTCCACCTGCGTACGGTCCGCAGGACATGATCGTCGTTAGCAAGTCGCGTTCCACCGCGCCTTCCTGATTTGGGACGTGTCGGTCGGCCGCGCCGATCGGGGCCCGGCCCGGGGCCAAAACGGCGCGCGCTCCGACCAACTCTCACCAACAAAACGCTCAATACAGTTCCCTTGTGTAATTTGAACCGTGGGTACGACGTGCCATCGGCACAGCGCTGCAACAAACTTGAGACCCCGCGGCACACCAGCGGAGGGGGCAGGCTGGAAGTTACACTTGCGGCCCGGGGTTAAGTGTATGTAATAAATGTTGTGGTTAGGGCGCGCGAGGCCTACGCGAGGACTCAAGTAAAGTGCACAATAATGTTGTCAAGAACGATGCTACAACATATTTCAATTGGTACATCATGAGCCGACTCGGATCGGAGAACTAGTACAGGATGCATGTCGCCACTTGGCCGCCACGGTGGAGATTTAAGCGGACTTGATCTCCCAGTTGTTGTTGTCGTCGGTCTTTCCGGACTCGAGCTTCACCTAAAGAGAGGTAAGTATGCGTTAGTTGGACAGGGGGAGAAATAGAATACTCACAATGGCGCTACTCCCATCGTCCTCGACGCCCCAGTACTGGCTCCTAGCGAAGCTGGGAGCGATGCTGAAAGAGCAGTCGTCAGCCGCGCGTCGGTGTGGCAGAAGCTTGGCGAGACGTACGTGAAAATATCGGTGGTGCCAGTGCCGGTGATGACCCACTCGCGCTTGCTGGCAGAGCCAACGACCTTGCTGCCGACGGCGGCGTCGTCCTCAACGTAGGCGTAGTTTCCAGCACCGACGTTCTGGAGCAGGTAGTTCCCGTTGGCCAGCTTGGTGGCCTGCCACTGCAACGATTAGCATTAGCATATGACTCGGGGTAGGTCAGGAGCGTAGGAGAAACCGTACGTAGAACTTGGTGGCTCCCTCTTTGGCAGAAGCCTGCACCTTCTGGCCCTCGTTGGAGGTTGCGAGCAGCGCAGCGTTCTTGCTGCCGACGTTGAGGATGGTGTAGCGACCATCGACGAGCACGCTCTTGGTCATGGTTGCTGATAGATGAGAGAGGTTGGGTTGGTGAGTGCGGTTTGGTTGTGACTGCGAGTGCGAATGCGACGGCGGACACAGACGTTTGGGGGACTGGCAGAGCAGTATATATATTCTCTCGACAAATTCTTCGTACTGTATAATGCATTAATTCTGCACAGTTTACGCGAAGACCTACTGTCAAGGCGAGTACATCACCGATTTTGCTCATCAAAAACTTGAACAAAAACAATCTCTTGCCCACACACTAGGACGCCGTGGGGTTTCCTGCTGTGCCGAGGCGTTTACAGGGTAGGCCTGGCCGCGCATAATCAGTGCCTGGGCTGGCTCATGTGGACCGGAATATGCAGCGCAGTGTGTCCAGATGTCAAGCAATCCTTCGTCACGGGCACAGGCCTGGGACGGTTTACTGGCATATTTGGAAAGCGTGAGTTAGCGAAACAATGCAAAATTGCCGGAGATGACATACCACCGGAGCCCTCACACGTCGAAGGGTCCGAAAGTCTGTGGCGAGCTGGACTGGAGTCTGACAGGAGTGGTGCGGTCTCAACTCGAATTGCGCAACTGGCACCGTTCGCTTATAGTGATTCGTCGGCTTGGTTCGGCCGAGAATTCGTTGTAGAGATTTTTCTTCTCCCATTCTGTGGAGGTGGAGGTTCAGTGAGAGTCGAAAGGATTGCTGTGCTCCCGCTTGACTCGGCGCGAGTATGAGATTCCAGCTTGAGTTTGAGCCCGAACTTGGATCGACTTTGATGGACAAATAATGCTAAACAAATGGCAAGGCGCGCGCTTCGCGCTTTCGCCCGTACCAGTACTCTCGCCCGCTCCGCCGAGTCTGAGAGATCGTGCGTGCATGAAGGGTGCGTGCAAAGTTTCCGACGCATGGCCGACACTAGACCTGACCCTTTGAAGTGACGCCGATCAGCTTCCAAGCATCGCCCACTCGAAAGACCCGAGCCTCGCTAGTGGATCTTCATTCTAGATTTCCAGTAACTGGACCCTTTCTGCCCATTTTGCCTCTCGGATCACGCCCGCAGTACGACAAATGACCCTTCTTCTTTCATTTGAATCGTGCTGATTAGGTCTAGATGCTGGAGCAGCTGCCCCGGACATAGCTTTACGGCGACACTGCTCGCCGGAGGCTAATACCACGACACGCACTATTGGATTCATTGCGTTTTCCATCTTGTGTGGTATTTTGGCACCTGCACCATCCCACACTTCATTCTTTTCCGGCGAACTCTTGGGGCGTAGAGCGTTCGGTAAAGTGGTATAGTTGAGATATTCACGGCCACCATCACTCATCTTTGCATATCTTACCCAGCTCAGCAGGACACAGCGACCTCCGCCCAGTAACGCAGCACTTGCTCCTCGCTTCACAATGCCGAATTGGAGAGACGCCCTAGACTCTGGCGTATACACCGTCCAAAGCGTCGATCATTCAGCGTATGCCACTCTGAAGAATGACGACGACCCTACGGTCGTGTGTTCCGAGGTCTTCGCCACCGGTCAAGCTAAGAGCAGGGTAAATAGATTTTTTCCCTAGCCAATATCCCGCTAATTTTATCTTCGTATAGAATCGATGCTGGTGGCGAATAACGAAGTGCGATAACGACATGTACACCATACAAAATGTGCATTACCAGAACCACTTCATTTGGCGAGGCGGGATGGACGATACTCGTCAGCATAACCCGCTGCAAGCCACTTCCAACAATATTCGCGACGGCGATGACGATGGCATCGACGACGACATAATGTGGATTTTCAGCCATGCCCCGAACGGGGATTTCACGTAGGTTCTCTGCTGCAGTACCCATACGCGGACTCATAGAGAGAATCACAGCATCTTTAGTCTCGACCGTAGGGTCTGCTGGCAGACAAGCCGCTCCTATCACGGCAAGGTAAGCTTCTGGTGGCTCTGTTGGTTTACTCCTCTGGGCTCACTCAGCGTTTTGTCGCACCTATAGCTTCAACTGGGCCGCTACAATGCCTCGAACCTGTCGTCCTCTCAGCGGTGGCGTCTCGAGAGCGTCGGCCACGACTCCGGTGCATCCTTTTCTGTACGGCGGGTGTTGAGCCTCGATGGGTGCGGCATCTACGGAGTCGCAGGCCTGATCGTACTCCAAGAGGTCATGAAGAGGCTTGCGGCCGAATCCGAGAAGACGCCCACCCCCTGCTCCGTCTTCAACCTCGTCTGCGGCGCCTCGTCCGGCGGAATTATTGCCCTCCTCGTCGGACGTTTTGGGCTTGACTGTGGGGACGCGTTGGTACAGTACCGCGCCCTCATGGAGCGATTGCCCTCCGTACAGGGGTGTAACATCGGACCCCGGTGCGAGGCCTACCCGCGCACCGTCTCGCAAATATTCAAGCAATTTTTCGGAAGGGAAGGACACCTCATGATCCCTTCTATGAACAACGCTCAATCAAAGCACACCAGTGTAAGTTATTCTTTTCTTCGCATGAAGTCGTTTGAGTAATAGCCCATCACAGACGATCGTCACTACAGCCCGGCTGGAAGTGGTACCAGGCACGATGCCTCCCCAGATCTCGGGGACTCCACGCACGTCGTGCATCCGGTCATACCAACCTATCGACCTCACGTACAACGATATGGACGACATTACCACGTATACCTGGCCCGTCGAGGAAGTTGCCATCTCTACATGCGCCCCCCACCCGTACTGTCCTCCTCTGCAGATTCGTAACAACCCTCAAGCATTGACACCAACGTTCTGTCAAGACCCGTCTCTTCACGGCTCTGGTAACCCTATCAACGTCGCGATCCGCGAGGCCGAACGACTTTTTGCCGACCAACACGTCGTATTCATCAGTGTCGGCGCGGGTATGATCGACGAACGAACCGAGGGCACGCGGCACAAAAGGCCTGTGGTATGTATCGTCTACGACTGTCATCTTGCGTGTTTGCGGTAACAATCTGCTTGGAAGGACAATGGGTTCGCAGAACGAGCGGTCATGGAAGCCTATCAGACTGTGGGCGCACACCATGCTGAAGAGACCGACAAGAGCACAAGAGATGCTTGGTGAGCGTGTCGCTCACCCCCAGCGATTATCCCCGTGCTGAAACGCTATAGGTCGAACTCCCACCACCGCCTTGTCAGGATCTGTCCAATGTTCGACCCCAATACCGTCGATGTCCAGGACCACGACAGTATCTTGAACGCAACGCAAACTTGGATGCGGTCCCCTCAGGGCCAGGCTCAGATAGACAAGGCGGTACACGCTCTTCTAGGGCACGCAGATCACCCGGACAGTCATGGCCCCAGCGGAGCCGGCCGCAACACGGAGGATTCGGCTTTCCGCCCGCCCTCTGCGGCCTCGTTTAAGTCGTCTCAGCACGAGGGTGGTTCTTCCCGCCAGCACAATCGGACGCCGCACGATAGAACGTCCCAGCCTCCTCACGCGCCGCCTCGCGGTGGTTCGAGACGGGCGGCATCACCTCCTCCACCGTATCGTGACTCGAACTCTTCGGAGCACAGGCGCAAGCAGAGACGGGGGCACGCCACGAGAAAATCCTCTCCTTCCCCTGACAAACATCACCAGCGATTCCCACAAGAGCGCGGTTCGCGATCTGATGGGTATGTTCCATGATATCGTGGTCCTAGTTTTAGAGAAGAGCTCATTCGCTTTCCATAGTCGCAGCCGTGCGTTTGATGAAGTCGAAGGACCTCCAAACTCAGACTACGGATCAGGAGGTGAAGGGAGCAATGATGACGACAACTTCAATGCCCCTCAGCCGCCTTCCCGCCGCCACCCCGTCTGGTGAGGACCGAGCATTTGAGTTGTGCCTCTCGCCACCGTCAGATCGTCTTTGAGCCTATCCTGTAAGGTTTGTACTATATGAATAGCTGACTGGAAGTTTCCTCGAAAATGTGTTTCCTAAAATTACACCAAGCTTTGTATTACGATCCGCATACTAAAATATTATTTCCCATTGATGACCGTGGGTCTCTTCTTCCGCGACGCTTCGAGATGCCGGTGTAATTTCCGTCGTGGTGTCTCCATTCCTGATCATTCGCCAATGAGACCTCGGCAGCTCTATAGAACTGGTGGATCTGCCGGCGCCGTGATGCAGTGTCAAAGTTTATATGATCTTCCATGCATGAGCACGCCCTGGGCCTTGCGGATCGTCTCGTGATTCCACATACGTGACGGCATTTGTGCTAGTCTTATGATTCCGCAGTCAGGGTGCCCAATACAACATAAGATGGCCCACACAATGAACTCGGCAGTGCGAGCGTGATGTTGTTGCGTGAGGCTCGGATCTTTGGGCGAGCGATACTTGGAAGTCAGGCGGCGTTAATATTTGGAAAGGGCAAGCTCTATTGTTGATCAGTCGTCGGAAACGCTGCACACACCCTTCAGGTGCATGGACGACCCGTCAGACTCGGTGGAGCAAGCGAGAGTACGAGGGCGAAGCGCGCGTCTAGCCAGCTGTTTGACTTTATTTGTCAACCATAGCGATCCAAGTTCGAGTTCAGGTCCAAGCTACTCACGCGTCCTTGACCAAGCAAAATTATGGCCAGCCCTGTGCTTTTGCCGACCTTCTAGAGCTCCGCAGAACCATGGAAGACCACCAACGACGTTTCGGCCGACTTGTCGGCTCGGAGGGACTCTGCAAGCAGATGGTGGCGTAATTCGATTTGGGGCCGCGCCACTCCAGCCCAGCTCTCCACAAAGGCTTATACCCTTGGAAGTGTGAGGGTACCGGTTGTATGTCATTTCCGGTGGCCTCCTGTCGCGTCGCTAACGTGTGCTTCCATTGATGCCAGTAATTCGTTCCTGACCTATGCCCGTGACGAAGAATTATCTGACATCTGGACACACCGCCATGCGTATTGCGGTGCACATGAGCTAGCCTAGGCACCTATTTTGACCGGTCAGGCTCATCATGTGAACGTCTGGGTGTAAGAAGAAGCCGTGTCGTGTCGCGGGCTCACTTCCGCATGCCAATGCATCGCCGCTGCGTAGGTAGGCGACAGTGTTTCTTCTCGATAACGCAATTACTGACGTGCTCGGTATAGCTTTTTGTCTGACGCGCAAAAGGTGCTGACCTCGCACGCTGTATAGTGCGTTAATTTTGGCCAGAAGATATATATACTGCCCTGCCAGTCCCCCCAACATCTGTGTCCGCCATCGCATTCGCACTCGCAGTCACAACCGAACCACACTCACCAAACCAACTTCCCTCATATATCAAACACCATGACCAAGAGCGTGCTTGAAGACGGCCGCTACACCATCCTCAACGTTGGTAGCAAGAACGCCGCCCAGCTCTCGACCTCCAACGAGGGCCAGAAGGTGCAGGCCTCTGCCAAAGAAGGAGCCACCAAGTTCTACGTACGAGCATACCTGCGCTTCACTCTCACTCCGCACTGTATGCTAATGTTATGGCGGCGCGCAGTGGCAGGCCACCAAGCTAGCCAATGGGAACTACTTGCTCCAGAACGTCGGTGCCGGAAACTACGCCTACGTCGAGGACGACGCCGCTGTCAACACCAAGGTCGTCGGTTCTTCCAGCAAGCGCGAGTGGGTCATCAACGGCACTGGTACTACTGACATCTACACGTACGCCTCACCATACCGATTCGATACGCAGCTGACGGCGGCTCCTTTAGCATCGCTCCTAGCTTCGCCAGGAGCCACTACTGGGGTGTCGACGATGATGGCAGTGGCGCCGTTGTGCGTGTCCCATTTCTCCCTCTGTTCATCTAGCGCATGCTGACCTCTCTTCAGGTGAAGCTTGAGTCCGGAAAGAGCGACGACAACAACAACTGGGAGATCAAGGCCGCCTAGGGGCCCCACCGCGCGCATTCTGCACCTGTACTAGTACCTCATGTGACCTTGTACATCTGAATGCGCCAGAAATGTATTTCATCGCTGTTCTTGATACCCCTCCCGCGTGCCTCTCTCTTGCGCCCATCGCGGCTTGATGCGTACCGTCGTTCTGTCAATGTGGCTCCCAGCGTTCATCTCGCTGGAATGCCGCGGGGTCCGAAGTTTACACTGGCGATTTGACGGCAGGAATGTACTTTTTGCACGCGGCAGATCTTGATTACGCCTACCACACCCTTCCCCACTTCACTCGGGGCAGCAAAACTCTGATACGACGCATTTGATGGTTCGACCGGAATTGGCGGATACGCGCGTTCATTCTCCGCACCGCCACTAGTGTTGTGTACGCTCTATCCTAAGTACCTCCTTAGAATGCCTTGGGCGTCCCAACAATGTCGCCTCCCCCCTTGTCTCTGCGAAACGACCATGACGATTACTCGTCATCTAGTAACAGCGAGTTACAAGATCCGGTCTTGCTATCACCACCATGGCCGAGGCTGAGATAGCTTCTATTAGTTATAGCGGCTGATGCTCGTTCATTAAGCCAAACTCACCTAATTTCCCGCAGTCTGAAACGGGGGGAACAGTAACGATGCACCCGTCGCCCTCACCTGCCTCATCATCCTATACAGCCCCAGCCGCTGCTCCGGCAAAAATTCCCCTGGAGTCCTCAACGCGATCTTCACCCCTGGGTTTGCTGCTGTCAACAACGCCAGCGCACGATCTACGAATGCCCAGTCGAGGTTCTGAAGCGCTACGGTACCTTGCGCCGACGGTATTGCGGGCTGCACTTGGACATCGTGAGATGTGGTGCTGAATAGCACGATTTGGACGCGCTGCAAGGAAGGTGCCGGGATGTGGTAGAGAATCGACTCGAGCGCGCGCCAGCGCCAGACGTTCTGTGTGGGGTTCATAGTGTCGAGGTGGACAGAGACGCAGAAGTCGGTGAGGCGCGTGCAGTTGGATAGGATGGGGAGTGCGTTGTAGAAGTCGAAGCACGGGGATTCTATAGGTGTGTCAGATGGTGCTGATAATATAGATGGAAGGAGACATGCCTGACTTGAAGTCATCCTCGTCGATAGCTGCCGAAGACAACTGATCAGTCTACAACGCGACGGTGTTCGCGATACCACTCACGTATGTCGGGAACGCCCAGATTCCACACGTCCACGAGATTCAGACTGAGATGCACGAGTGTCTGCGCCGAGCGATGCATGACGTCAAAGACGGACAACAGCTCCTCCACCGAGCGGCACTGGACCTGCAGCCGCGCTAGTTTTGTGAAGTCGCCACGCATCCGAAGAAGCGTAAACATATCCTCCATAACGGTGTCGGACTCCGTCTTCGTGATGCGCAAGGACTCGATACCCAGCGGTCCAAGCGCAGCTAGTCCCTCTTCGTCAGGCAACGAGATTTCGCGTGCGCAATCGACGTAAAGTATAACGATACGACTGAACATCCCCAGCAGCCGCGTCATGGCACCCGGCGACGCCTCCGCAACCAGCTCCAGACGCAGGGCACCCAGTACCATGCCATTCGTTATTCTCTCCCCAGAGTCAACAAGGAACACCCCACGCAGCGTCACGCGCTTCAAGCACTGAGCATATGGCGTGGCTGGATCGCGCGATGTCCGGAGGCAAGCGCCCAGCATGGCGTTGAGGTCTTGAATGGAGAGGAGTGTGTTGTAGCGCGGGGATCCAACGAGCTCGAGGTGCTCTATTCGCGAGGCGGAACCCTGTTCCTTTTCGAGAAAACGAAGAAGGTGGAGGAACGCCTTGCCGGAAGCGTCCTCCACAGACACGCATCTCCATTGTGCTTTTTCCGCACGAACGAACCAGTCCGAGACCGGCTCGGAGATTGGGGCGAGGGGGACGACCATGGTGCGGCGGAGGCGTGAAAGGGGGTAAAGAGAAAGGTTGAGCGTCGGTTTCCGCCACCCCTCGATGCGCGCTGACCGTGGTCATAGCACGTGGCGAAAACAAAAGACACCTTGTGCCGCATTGGGAACGCCACGAAGGCTTTGCCTATTTAGGAAGGAAGGCAGTACTTGCGCATACTGTCTTGGTAATGCGGCACACAGACGAGTCTGAAAACAACTGAGAGTCTGACGTTGCACCAATTATACTCATACAATGAACTAACCGTAACCTTTCCAAGAAGTGTAGATCGTACGCCTTCACTCAGACCCCCCATCCCTTCCACCTTCGGTCGACAGCGCATCCAGAAAGTCCAGGCACCCTCTCATACAGCCGCGCCACAGCACGGGTACACCACCCGAGACTGTGATCTTCTGGCCACCGATGACCGTCTCCCACGACATCCTCTCTACTGCATGCCGGACGAACGCGGACGTTTCACCATGGTGCACGGGCGATTTACAGTAACCGATACTCGGCCCATCGTCGGCTTCGTTGTCGTCTTCGAAGTCCTGCTCAGGCTCCAACGTCCCTGAGCTTCGTCGGATGCGCTTCGTGGGTGATGCCTGCATCTGAGGGTCGGGTTGAGCGACTGCCCCAGGAAGGCAGGCCTTCAATGTTCGGATAGCGTCAGGGGGATAGTCGCAGGTGGCAGAAGAAGATATGCCGCCCAGGGCTTCCAGAACCGTGTCAGTGTGGGCGGAGGCGGATCCATGAGGGGGCTCGTAGGGCGAGACGAGCGCACGTAGACAACACTCAGTTAGCGACGGCACTGTGAAGTGAGTGGAGGCTTCTGTGACGGGGCGACTTCCACGAAAGACGGCGGGTGGTTTGATCCAGGGGTTGCCGCTGACGGTCAAGATGTCCAAGTGCATGTGGACCATCTCGGCAGGAAGGTACGTTAACTTGTTTTGAGCGATGATGAGCTCCCTGAGGAGCGTAAGAGAGGCGATTCCAGGGGGGATATGGGTGAGTTGATTATTACCTGCGCATACTCAGGCAGGTTATGGGCAAGAAGACGAAGAACTCACGTAAATTCAGAAGTACTAAATTCCTCAGGGTGAATAGCACCGGCGGAAGGCTCTTGATGGCATTGTTACCGAGGTACATTCGTAGACCGGTAACAGAGGACTCCGCCTTCGCATCACTGTTGATGTTCAATAGTGAGCTCGATTTCGCAAGGCGGGGTGACGTTGGGCCCGAGGGATCATGGTTAGGATGTGCAGCGGGGACCGTGTGGGAACGGGAGAATATGCGTTCTCGTGGATATGTTAGCGGAGGCCCCTTGGGAGGTGAAGGTGTCGGCGTAAGAGTGGAATGTAGTATAACAAGGTTGTTGAGTTCTGCGATGGATGGTGGAATACTGGTGAGACCATGTCCGCCAATAAGCCCCTCCTGTCTGAAACAAGCCAAAGTTAGTCGCGAGAAGAGCAAAAAAGGAGTATACACACTGAAGGTCAACGATTCCATCCAGTTTCTGATACGCTAGTTCGATTGCCCCGTCCCATAGGGCCCGCTCCCGCTCAGCACGACTCTTCCAGACCACTGGGAGCTTCTTCTCATCCTCCTCTTCGTCGCTGAGATCGATATCAAATTCAGGGTCTGGCAATGCTGAACCAGATGCGCTGGCACGACGGGCTGGGGTAAGCCAAGTATCGGTCGAGCTGTTACTCGCGGTGGAGGCAGTCCGTACGCGCTGGTCGCTTTGGTCCTGCATGCTCCAAGATGGCACCCGCGGCTGAAGCCGAGAGGAGGACACCCCAAAAACGTCGCCGTCATCCGTACCGTTATACGATGAGCCATGCGAGTCTTTTTTCTCGTAGATGCGAGGCTGTCGCACACCCTTAGTGGACGCGGCGAATGGATCGGTGACCCCCGGTGATGCAGGCGGGGAAAGCGAGAGCGCACGACCGATAGGTGACGATGCAGGAGACGAGTCGCATGGTCCAAGAGGCGGTGAAGACGATGGCGAAGAGTTGAGAGACAGCGACGGCGAGGTTAATCGTGGTGGGGACATTGAAAGCCGAGTCGACGTTGCCCGCCTTTGAGTACACAGCAAGCGCCGGGTCACGCGATACATCATGTGACCGTGCCTCCTGATATTCAAGCTTGTGTTCAGCCGCCGCGTCCCCCACTTCGTTCCACACTCTGGCCTGGTACTATGGCTTGAGTCATGTTCAAGACATATGGAAAAACAGGCTCTCTGACGTCCGAGCCAGAACGCTCCCCCCAAGAAAGCGCGGCGTACAGCGCCCATATCAAATACGACCGGTCTCCTCTAGCAATCCACCGAGCTACTAGGCATTGTGTTTAGTAGGCTTTCTATACTTTTCGTAACATCCGAGGTGGCTCTGCCGAACGGGCCCCATCTCGGGATCTTCAGCAGACCAATGTACACTTATCGTGTTCTGCGAACTTGCACGGCATGCGAACCGCGATTTTATGAACAAATGGGAGCCTATACGGCGTGAGGCGAGCTATTTAATATGGTTTGAGCCTTCTAGGTTGCGGCAGAGCTCTGGAATGTCGTTCAGTGCTTGCGTCCCAAGCTTGTCGCAAGCACGATCTCCGCGCTAACAAATAAAGTCAAACAAATGGCGAGACGCTTCGCGCGCCGATCATAACCTGGCCCCCGTAGAATACAACCGGTGGACCCTGGCTGGAAACTGATTCACTTTGACAGTGTTTCGTGGTTCGGATTCAATATCGGCAGAATTATCTGAATATGAGCCCAATGTTCGCTTTCTTGGGGGCCTCGAATATCCAGATGACTATGCCACCAGCCACCAAGTTGGCTTCTCCGCCCAGGGTCCGAACCACGAACCACCGTTGCAGTAAAGTTGATCAGTTTCCAGCCAGGGTCCAAATGAATAGGGAAACCAGCCGGGCCGGTTGTATCCTACGGGAGCCGGGTTACGATCGGCGCGCGAAGCATCTCGCCATTTGTTTGACTTTATTTGTTAGCGCGGAGATCGTGCTAGCGACAAGCTTGGAACGCAAGCATTGAACGACACTCCAGAGCTCTGCCGCAACATAGAAGACTCAAGCCATCTGCATCAACTCTTGGCCCAACTCAGAGCATCGGTATGTCACAACGACACTGCTACATTAACGTCGGTACTGCAAGCTGGCGCTAGCGCAACTTCAAACAAGGACACTTCGGTCTGCTAGACTGCAAAGCTTTGGACTCCTGGCCCTGTTGCATGGTATGCTATGGCCTATTATGGTGATCGCATGTCGTTTCACCTGACTGTACTTCCTAGCCATGCCAGCTCGGAAGAATTGCCTGCGATCCAGACGCGGGGCTGTGCGCATTCTGCCAGTGGTACGCATGAACCAGCCTAGATCCAAATTCTTCTCAGCCACGTCCACCATGTGAACACCTCGACGTAGTAAGGCCGTTTCTGGATGCATCTCACGGACTACGTGCCAGTAGATGAGCACTTGTGGCTCCATTTTAGTGAACGCAGATTCGGACGTTCGCTTTTCGAAATTAGGATGGGCGTGCAAACGTTGCACAACTTAGGCGGTCCACGGCGCAAATAACCTGGGAGCTGATTCATATATATACCTTGCTTGCCTCCCCGAGCATCTGTGTCCGCCGTCGCATTCGCACTCGCAGGCACAACCACATCGCACTCACCGACACAACTTCCCTCATCCATCTACAACCATGACCAAGAGCGTGCTCAACGACGGTCGATACACTATCATCAACGTCGGCAGCAAGAACGCCGCCCAGCTCGCGACTACCAACGAGAAACAGAAGGTGCAGGCCACTGCCCTGGAGAAAACCCCTAGATTCTATGTACGCGTCCGCTTGCGCTCCTCACTTGCCCTGAGTCGTCTAACGCCGCGGTAACATTCTGCGCTATAGTGGCAGGTCACCAAGTTGGCCAACGGGAACTACTGGCTCAAGAACGCTAGTGCCTCCAACTATGCTTACCTCGACGACGACGCTACCATCGGCACCAAAGTGGTCGGCTCGTCCAGCAAGCGCGAGTGGGTCATCAACGGCACCGGCGTCACCAACGTCTTCACGTACGTCCCCAGCCTCCGCCACCGTGACGATGGGACAAATGGCTCACCATCCGGACTCCCGCAGCATCGCCCCCAGCTTTGCCAGGAGCCACTACTGGGGTGTAGAGGACGATGACAGCGGTGCCATTGTGCGTATGGTTCCCGGGCCGTCCGAAGTGTGCAGACTTCGATCTGACACATTCTCTCTTCAGGTAAAGCTCGAGTCCGGCAAGGGCGACGACAGTAACAACTGGGAGATTAAGGCCGCCTACTAAGGATCCCCACCGTGTGTATCCCGCACCTGTACTTGTATCTCGTATTGTTTTTTGGGTTTGAATGTGTTTGAAGCGTATCGAAATATTGCTCTCGCTACCTATTCCGCGTGCTCATGTGGTGGATCGATACGCAGATTACTTGATCACTGCTGACGCCGCAATTGGATGTGCCTTGTGACAGACTTGTTCGCTGAGTCAGATGTTTCTCGAGCTTGTCGATTTCCGTGGCAATGAATTATAGATTAAACTGCAAGCGGAAGCAATCCTGGGTCTGACCATGAATGTGCGCGGAGCTCCCCGTACGCTCTCCGCCTCGCTACCAGCTCTCTTCGAAGGCCTCGGCGATTGTCTACTTGTTGATCGTTTCATCCCCTGGCAGCTCTGCATCGCGGGGGTGAATACTCTTAGCGACTTCATCATCCGTTGCTCCAAGCAGTTAAGCCGCGAGCCGTGCGTTTAGTCGGTCCGTGGGCGTGTTGCACCGAATACTTGACGAAGGCATCCGATACGGCTGTATATGGGGCAGGTGAAAGAGGGCCAAGAGCCTGAGGGAGAGATTGGTAGGCTTTTCTTGAAGTTGCGCATTGCTAAAGATGGCGGATTCGTGTGTTGTGATTGCTGGTAGTTTCCCTGAACACGAATAGATAAATTATGAAAGAGGCCTTACGCGTATATATCTGGAAATTGGCCAGAATAGAGCGAAGGCGCGTGTGGCTATCCTACTAGGATACCTGCGGTGCGAGGTTTGAGCCAGTGGATCGTGGCCTTTCCTTATATGCACTTACACTCAACGCCGTAGGGTAGTGGGATGTAACAATAACATGTTACTGTCCCCATATTATGTGGTCGGCGTCCAACATCACTTGTACTCTATCTTGCAACGCATGTTCGAGGCGGGTTTATGGGCGCCTATCGGGTGAATATTAGTCGCGTTCGCGGCACGCGCCTATCCACTCACCAGCTTCCGCCGCCACCAAATTCGCTGAAGCGGAGGACTCGAGGTACAGCCTCTAAAAATACACTCAGGCGACACTACCCAGGCAGGGTATTCCCCTAAGATCTTCGTTCTCTCGTTACTGCACCATGGCTAAGGCTACCGATGTTGCCAGCAAGGCAGCGCCTGCCCTCGCCCAAGGTGCGTGTCCGTGCCTATGTCGACAATGATAAGATACACAAAATAATTCTCCAGATGCTGCTGCAAAGCGTAAGCTGAGCGACTCCGCATCGACCCGCGAAGACGCAAAGCGGGCGAAGATGGAGGAGCAGGCACGGACTCGGAAGAACGCAGAAATCCTGGCGAAGCGCGAGCGAGAGCGGGAAGAGGAGGAGAGAAAGCAGCAGGAGCTGTTGAAGTCGCATGGCATCGACCTCGAGAACTACAAGATAGACGGTCCGGGGCCGTATACGTTCTACTGCTGGGCAGATGCTATCGAGTCCCTCTTCGACTCGGAGATGGAGGATGAGAATCCGCTGTTCTACCACAAGCAAAGCGCGCTCGACGCCTTCAAACCCGTACTCGCCCTACCCAAAGATGACCGCGAGGAGGCGATGCACGACTTCCTCGATGTTGTGTCCACCTGGCATGTCTCCGTAGACCGCGAAGCATGTGAGACATCGGCGGCCACTAAGCTATACGAGCTTTGGAGAAAGGCAAAGAAGGATGGGAGGGACAAGAACAACGACGAGAGTAGGAAGGCCGGTGGCGCCAAGAAGATTCCTGGGGAGGATGGTGAGGAGGCCGATGGGGCAGGGGATGACGGGTGGTGGTTCGAGGTGCACGCGCAGAGGGAAAAGCCTGAAGAGGGGAAACCCGCGATGGAGATAATTCTTGAAGACGACGACGAATTGTGGCTCACCGGGTTCAAGGCAGCCGATTGGGAAGGTCGGCGGGCAATGTGCTTTATGTGTGATTTCTTCATGGATAGTTAGGACCGTGGACACTGTGAACATTTCTTGACCTTGTGTCCCTCGCTGAATACATGTTCGTGAGCGACTTTGCTCTGGTTTTTGGAATGCGTGCTTTACAGCGTGAGCGTGAAGATCCCGGAGAAGTGGAGGTTGAAGATGATCAGTTGATTCCGGGTCTCTCAGACCAGTTCGGCGTTTAGATAATCTCTCGTCTTATCGTCTAATTCCCATTTGAAGCTGTATGCAGACGCCCATAAACCAATACGGCGTCTGCCATATTCGACCTCTCCTTCACTTCTACCACCACCTCCGTCTCCTCCACATTGTTTGCAGCCTAGAGCCTGGCCTGAGAAGATGGCCATAACGTGTGGACGTCTTGGACGCTTCACAGGCTCCATACTGGCCCCGACACTTACGATCTTTTCGCTCTCTTGCCTCCTCACCTTCATCTTCGTCCTCTACCAACCTCATCCCGGCCCCGGCGCACTACAACGACTTGGGTGGCAGTCGTGGGACATCATATCTGACCCTCGTAGACCTACCACCGCTGCAAGCGACACCGAAGACATCGATCTATCCTCGCCTGTTACAATTCCCGAGAGGCCCCAGGAAGGAGTCGACTGGTGGAATGTCACCTACCCGGAGAACTCTGCGACCTATGACCCGGCCTCACTCCCTCTGGACGTTTGGGATCCTTTCATGCCACACGATACCGGCTGTAGGTCACATCCGTGCATGCTCAATTATGCTACTCACCTATCACACCAGTCTCCGAAATAGAAGTCACGCAATGTTTCTTCGACTCGGTGTTCCTACCATCCGTTGCGGCAGAGCTTTGCGCGCCATCTACTTCGAAAGAGATGGATGCGCTGAAGGGTAAATGGGTCCAGGTCGACCGTGACCTCAATATTCAGGGCTACGCGCATCTCGTACGTCTGCTCCTCTGATCTACCGGGCGCCCCGCCTCACAGGCCCGCCCAGAACGTCTACTACCGACGGACGCGACGCCTGGACGTTCCCCTCATCACCGAGGTTCGCGTCCTTCCCGAGCATGAAACGCCTTCTCCGTTCTCGAACAACTGGTACAAGGTGGCGAGGCCTATCAGCCCGCGCGGCCAGAATCTCTACCTTTGGTACTTCAAGGACAAGACTCTGGGCGAAATGTCGAACGAGGAGAAGCAGAATAAACTTATCACCGAGCTGGACGTTACGTACGGCGATGATGCGCCGTGGCCTGGTTTCGAGAAGCTCAATCGCCCCGTCGCTGACAACGACGCTTCGAAGAAGTTGCTGAGCGTATGGCTCAGCGTACGCAGGGGCGTTAAACGTGCGTACCAATCATTTCTTCACGTTTTGAAGACGCTAACCTAACGATAGCACCACCCCGCGCTACGCCACTTCACTTTTCTCACGACGGTAACTTCAAGATCATGCAAATTGCGGACCTACACTTCTCCGTTGACCAGGGCGAATGTCGTGACACGTCTGTCCCATGTACCGACGGTGGAGACAAGACGACCCTGTCTTTCCTCGCCAGCGTTCTTGACAAGGAGAAGCCCGACTTTGTCGTATTCAGTGGCGACCAGCTCAACGGCCAAGGCACATCTTGGGACGCGAAGTCTGTTCTCGCGAAGTTTGGCAGAGTTATGAATGAACGCCAGATACCCTGGACTGCGATCTTCGGCAATCACGACGACGAAGACGGTGAGACGCGAAGAGAGCAGATACGATATATGCAGAACATGCCGTATAGTCTCGTCCAGGCTGGTCCCAAAGACCTGCATGGCGTCGGGAACTATGTGCTGAAAGTCTTCAGCGCCGATGCGTAGGTTTATCCCTCGACTTGTCACGGCCTGCAGCTGAATTATATATCAGCTCTAAGACTCAGCTTCTCACACTCTACTTCCTTGACTCTGGCTCGTACTCCAAGGGGAAATGGGACTTCTTCGGTATGTTCCACGGTACCGAGTATGACTGGTTACACCAGGTGGGTGCGGTTCCGTCGGCCTTGTTCATCTTTTTAATTCGCCACTCAGGATCAAATCAACTGGTTCTTGGACGAGTCCTGTGGGTGGCTCTGTGACAACCGTTTCCCCCACTCCCTACTGACGTACTGTATTAGCTCGTATCAGTCCGATACAACGGCCGTTCACCCCAGATGGCCCCAAGGACATCGGTGACGCTTGGAAGCGTCAGCAGACTCAACCAAAGAAACTCGCAAAACCGAACGCATTGATGTTCTTCCACATTCCTCTGTAGGGACTTTACCTTCATGCGTCGTCGTGTTACTAATACATCTTTTTTAGGCCAGAAACATACTCTTTAGCTGACAGAGACCCTGTCACTGGACGCAACCTCGATGTTGGTCTATCTGGTCTCGAAGGGCATGGCAGTGCCAAGAAGCAGGAAGGGTTCTTCCACAAAGGCGTGCTCCAGGCAATGGAGAGCGAAGAAGGCACGCTTCGCGAGGTAAAAGCCATCGTGAACGGCCATTGTCACTGTAAGTTCCAAGTTTGCCTCACCCGCTAGCCGACCTGACAGCGGACGTACACAGTGACAGAAAACTGCAGGCGGGTGAAAGGCGTGTGGAACTGCTTCGGAGGCGGAGGGTATGGTCTTTTTACGTACCTCCTTGTGGTGCGCTGACGAGTAACGCCGCAGATCATACTCTGGTTACGGTAAAATCGGATTTGACCGCCGTTTCCGCATCTTCCAGATTTCAGACTACGGAGAGAAGATCGCGACGTACAAGCACACTGAGAAGATCGACACGTTCACCTGGCAAGTCCTTACCGGGCCCGGTTCACCAACACCGTACGACTGGGGCAAGACGAAGCCTTGAGCTAGTCGACCGTTGACATCGCTACTCATGGATGGATAGAGGACTGTATTATATGGAGTTTGGAAGGTATATGTATCACTGCTAGTCGTAATTACATGGACATTCGTTTGTTTTCCTCTCTGTCTAGTCAACCGGCTGCTTGCGAGTCGGGCTCCACTCAATACATCGATGTTTGTGGGATCATCATTATGGCAACAGGGTGCAGGGTGTAGACTACTGTGCGACGCCGTACGAGATGAAGCATTACACGTCCGGAGTAGATTTATGCAATTAAAAGGGGCGTAAGTTCGTGTCTCTAACGAAGGCCAGGATCTCGAAAAAGGCAAGGCCTAGTTTCATACTTTGAATACCTGTCTCAGCGCGAGTGTTCCAATCGCGTGCTTGTAATAGTCGACCGAGTCGCGGATCTCCGGGCGGACGTGCGGTATCGCAGTGACCGTAATTTCTAGTAGTCGTTCTGTCGTCGCTTGACTTGCCTTGAGCATCTTCTTCATCTCTGGGATCTGCGCTTCCAGTGTCTTGATCTCTTCTTGCACGGTCTCGTCGAGGCGTTCCGGCGTCCAACCCCAGGTCGCATACACTCGAACGCGCACGTGCAGCGTGTCGAGCAGTTTGATGGCAGCGATGCCTTCGAGCTATATGTCGGTCAGCAGATGACTCATGCAGGAGAGCGAGGATAGCCACCTCTTCGAATGCCCGCACAGTCAGCTTCCGGAGTTTCGGTGCCGCTTTCGCGAGCTCTACGACAAACAGAAGCATAAGTATGATACGCAGAGAGGTGGGGACGAGGACGTACTTTTGAGTTCGATACCGTATGCACCCGTAAAGATTCCTTGTATGACCTCGACGTTCCGAATCGAAGCTTGCGTAAGTGCCGTCACTAGCTTCTTACCGTCCTCTGCGTTGCAGGTGAGATCTGTCACGTTCGGACACGACCGTAGGATGTTGTGTGCGCAGGAGGGGAGGATGAGAGTCTTAATTTGGTGAAGCGACACTTTCTCGAACGCCTTCTTGAGCGGCGTGGTCATCTGCGAGTGAGCATGGATGACTTGAAGGGTGTGTAGATTGGGCAGCGCTTTCAAACATGTCGCAAATGCTGGGAGGACCGTATCGGTGGAGCAGCGGGTCAGAGAAACCGTGACAACTCTATCAACGCACGGTCAAAGCTAAGCTTGTCAGCTAAGTATGCCAGTGCCAGTGGGATACTACGCACCGGATGTGGCTAGCCGGCCCAGCCATCTTGACAAGGGTCTTCGACATCTTCTCCATTCTCTCAGAGAGCTGCTTATACCAGACCTTCTTGCCCCATACGACGGCCATCTCCGTATGTTCATAGAACCGCGGTAGACACACCGCGCGCATGCCGCGACAAGTATGCATGATAGGACGCAAGACGTCTGCACGAGCGCGGAACTCCTCCCCGAGGTGCGTCTGGTTGGACAAAACTATTTCACGCGTGATGAAGCGCGTATCGAGTAACAAATTGTCCAAGATGTCATCGAGGACCGTTGTTGTCAATGAGAGGAGTCCAGAGTGAGAGGCAGAGGCAGAGACAGATATCGCTGAGACTCTTGGTTTCTTGGCGGACCTCTTAGGCTCTGCGGAGTCGGCTGCTACGCGTTTTTCCCCGCGAGTCTTTGAGGATGAGCCGGACGACGTTTCGCGACAGAGGACGCCGTCGTTGTTGGTCAGTCGCGTCGGGCTCAGACTTTATAGCGGCGCTTCAAGACGCAGATAGACGCGCCGTTGATACCGTAAGCAGATTTTATTATGCTCTTTCAGACCGCCGTATTGCAGGACCACCACCATCGACGCTTTCCGTGGTAAATTTTGTCCTTTCCCTTCGCCATGAGCCCATACCGATCGCTGCCATCACACATACTGTTACAATTTCGATGACTGCTGACATTTACCTTCGAAGCGGCAGCGCGGCCGCCGCATAGGTTGGGATCGTACAGTATCCAGGCCGCATTCGGGCAGCATATGAGGCATCATATAAAGCAAGGTGTACCAGATTTGAACGTTCCGGGCTAATCAACTTAGGATCAGGAGACAGAAAACCGAGAGAAAGCCCGTGCGTGTATCATCCGGTGAAGAAATCGCACATAAAGCTCATGGCTCGTCGTCCAGTCAGGTCCGCCTCCTTGAATACAGTGAGTCAAAACACGCCACGCCCATCAAGTTTCACCTCCAGGGCAGCTTTTCCCTCCTCAGGCTTCTTTCTCTGCGCGTATACCTCATACCACCATCCGCTTTCTCCGTCCTTTTCCCCGTCCCCGTCCCCACCGTCTCCTTCCTCGGTCTTCTTGATAGGAGTGAAATCCGCAGCGACGCTTCCTCTCTCGCTTCCTTCTTCTAGTACGTCTTTCCCAAAACATACCTTCTCCCAGAGCTCGCGTAACTTTCCAGCCTCGGGTGTCTCGCGAGCTTCGTCGTCTACGTGGACCCACCAAGTGGACACAACGTCGAGGTAATCGTGCATCGCCTCCTCACGCTCATCTTTGGGAAGAGCGAAGACAGGCTTGAAGGCGTCAAGCGCGCTTTGCTTGTGGTAGAATAGTGCATGGTCGTCGGCCGTCTCGACGACCGATATGATTGCGTCCGCCCAGCAGAAGAACGTATACGGCCCCGGACCGTCTATCTTGTAACTCTCGATGTCTATGCCTTGCGACTTCAAGAGCTCCTGCCGCTTTTTCTTCGCCTCTTCGCGTTTGCGTTTGCGCTTTGCACGAACTTCTGCGTCCTTCCGCGCCTGCTCTTCTATCTTCGCCCGCTTCGCGTCTTCGCGGGGCGATGCGGAGTCGCTCAGCTTACGCTTTGCGCCCTCATATAAAGAAACACGTCTGACTTCAGTGGTATTGTCACAGGCAATGACGCGCACCTTGCGGCGCGTCGGCTGGTGCAGCTTTGCTGGCAGCACTGGCGGTCTCGGCCATGGTCTGGTAACGAGACGGGATTGAGTTGGACAAATATTCGCATCTACAAGAGCTTTAAAAGGGTGCTTACAAGTGCGTATGTCCTGATTTCTCAGTCTCAGTGAATTCGGTGGCGGCGAAAGCTGGCAGGAGCATAGGCGCGTACCGCGAACGCGACTAATATTCGATTGATAGGCGCCATGCAACGCGTCGAGCACGCGCCTGAAATGCCGCGCATTCTGACGACTACCCACGTCGTACGGGACGACTACCGCTACTAATATATTGGTAAGTTACACTCTTCGCACAAAATAGACTACTACTGACCCTATGCGCGTCTACAGCGGCGAAAAACCTCTCGCGACTCAAGCCCGGAACCTCCCATTGAGTCACCACCTTTCCACGTATCACCGCTCATATCTCCCCCACCATCCGGCTCCGAGTCCGAACCATAACGCCCCAAACAAACCACGATTTGTATGAGTGCATCAAGCCAGGTAGCATCGTCGCATGTCCACGGCAATATCGACGCCTACGTCCTGGCAGACATTCAAACGTATATGCAGGAGGTGCCGATTGAGAAATGGATGGATGCTGTTCTAGATTTGAACCCAGGATTGCTCGAGTACTGGACAGCCACGACTCGTGGGTGGAAAGACGATCCTACCATCTCGGCGGCCATGAAGACGTTTGAAGCCGCGCCTGACGAACTAACCCGTTACCGCCCGTTCTGCACCATCGTCAACCGAGTGTTCGAGCTTGGAAGGACATCACTCCGAGTGTCTCCAGAGGAGGAGCACACACCCCCAGAGACGATCCCGCTGGTGACTTACCCCGTCGAAGACATCAACTTCTACAGGATGGACCCGAACTACATACGGACAGGTCACTACGACTCTGAAAAAACCATTAACAACGATTTTGCTCAACGTAAACCGGACGTCATTTGTGTCCGTAGCTCCAGAAATTATTCTGCCAACCACCGCCCTATGTGGGCCGAGGTTCTCTTTACCTGCGAGCTCAAAGGGCCTACAAAGCCTCCAGCAGAGGTACGAGAGTAACGATTCGATGACCTGTCTCTCAGAGCTGATTTTACGATGGCCAGAGCCTTCCCGGTTCTCCGCGAGCTGCTGAGCCTGTGCAAGGAACGTCGGCGTCCGTCGCGGAGCGAGCAGTTGCCCGTGCTTCTGATGGAATGAGAACTTCAACGGCTCTCAAACGGGCCCGCGATGAAAGCAACGACTACAATGTCAGCAGCAGCAGCAGCAGCAACCCACCTCCCCAAAGCGTCCGCCGCGGCGGCACGCCTGGCGCGCTGACCATCTCAGAGGACGACGCTACCCTTCAAGTGGCATGTAATACACTCGAAGGATTTACTTACTCTGGCGGCACACGTATCCACGCGCTACAGCTCGTCCTGGACGACTACAGGCTCCTATTCTTCTACTTCGACGCGGCCGGCATGGTCAAGTCTAAGGAATCGTGGCACTTCGTTGAGAACTTCGACAAAATCTGTGCAGCGCTCGTGGCGTTGGCGCGTTGCGACGCTCACCGCCTTGGTGCTTTCCCAGGAATGCAGCCACCCGCCGACAAGCCTTACCCTAGGGTCTTCCCACCCTTCAACCTGTCGGAGTTCTCGTTCGAACTCGGTGAAGAGGGCAAGTCTACAAAGTTTACCTTGGGAAAACACCTCTACTCCCAGTATGCCCTCGTTGGCCGAAGGACATTTGTCTATGATGTGAAGGCTGAGTCGCCCAGCAGGCCTGTGAAGCCCATCATTGTGAAGATTGCTCAGCAAGTGGAACGAAGGACCCCAGAATGGAAGCTTATTGCGTCTGCTGCTCGGGAAGGCGTCTGCAATCTTCCGGAGGTCCACGCGTATGGCGTACTCCATGATCTCAGGAACAATCCTGGCAGTGCTGGCACCCGCCAACGATTGCACAATATTGCGAAACTGCTCGACGAGGGTCCGAAATTTGAGAATCGGATCGTACGCGCGCTGGTATGTACGAAATACATGACACTGGAGGCGAGACTGGCCGAATGCCCCGAGGATATCATGACCATGACGTACCAAATGCTGGGCTGTGCGTGCTGCGGCTCTTTCGAGTATCATTTCTGCCACTGACCATGCCCCCAGGCTTGCATGACCTGCGCACGAAGGCGTTCATGTTGCACCGCGATATCAGCTTTTCGAACATCATGTGCGACATGTCAGATGGAAACCCGAAGTTCATCCTGAACGACTTTGACCTCGCGGTTCAGCTTGACGAGGACGGCGAGCCCGCCGGGGCGTCCTCCAATCACAGGACGGGCACCTTGCCCTTCATCTCTGTCGAACTCCTCCACGACTTCATCCTATTGATGGAATCGCAGAAGGTCAAACCAAAGAACGCGACCCAAACGGAGCACCTGCCAATCACCCATCGACTCCGACACGACTTCGAGTCTCTTTTCTGGACCATTCTCTGGGGGGCGCTCGTCTCGTCGAAGCATCAAAGCACCAAACAGCGGAAGGCAGTTCTATCAGAAATTAGTAGCTGGGAGACGGGGGAGCTAGCGACGATAGCGTCTCACAAGTCTGTCCTCTACACCGACGATGCGATCTTTGACAAACTCCCCCTATCCCCTCCCTTCAACTCTTATCCTATATACAGCTGGATCTTACGTTTTCGTGATGTCATGGCCTCCCCCGCGGACAGTCTCAAGGCCAAAAGGAAAAAGATGGTGGGCCAGGAGGCCAGGGCGCAAACTCGCCTAAGTGAAGCAGAGCTTGACAGCCTCATCAACATGGAGACGATTATCAAAGCCTTGAAAGACGTATCAATGGGCCACTAGGGAAAATGTAGGAACCGGGGCTACGGGTGGTGTTGATATTGTTGGAGGGCTTCCGTTTCATCGCGGTAAGTTGATACAATTCGTGATACTTCCCGGATGTTCTGTAACAACAATGGGATCGAAAAGCACTATATTAGTAGGAGTTCAACAGGTTGTGTTTCCACTTCGCATGATTGAGCCGAGGCTCGCATATTGAGATTAGTGCCAACGGCGCTTGCCGGTGTCGTAACTCTTACCTTCCGTGTAAGTATCCCCCGCAGTTTGCCTTACCGGCGCCATTTTCGATCTCTTCGTCGTCTTCAGCACCACAGAGACTATGCGGCTCGTCTCCTCCAATTAGTCACTTTCCCCGCTAGTTATTCGTTTATTACGCTTGATGAGGGCGGCACGCAACGGCCTCGCAGCGAGTCGCATCCAGAAAAGTGAGTTTCGTACGGCTCGTCAAATAACCGCTGAAAATACGGCAAATGCTTCGCAGCGTGTTCTGTTGCTTCCCACCCGAAGGCACTCAGGCTGTCCTACACGGGCCCGGGATCCTGCATGCTGCAGCTTTATTACGGGATCTCTGGTTGTATACTACCAATGTCAGTCACCATCCTCTTGTAATGACCTAGCTGGCAGTGTTTCATTCCTCACAACAGACGAAGGCATCCCTATCGTATCTGGCGTGGCATGTCAGGCCGTGAATACGACTGTGACAACCCAAAATGACATATGACTCCGAGTCAAACATCATACAACGGTGGCATGTTGTTCTAGAATGGATGATCAACACGCATCTATCAAGCTTCGAGCTCATTTTCAGATCGTTTCCATCCGCTGCACGTCAAGCAGATATTGTCAAGTCTCAGGCGACCTATGTCTGATATTTGGATGGTCATGTATGTCATAGCCTTCATTCTTTCAGCACCCCTGGTCCGAAAGGCTCACGATGGTGCCCCTCGGCAGGATCACGACTAACGTCCGCCACAGATCCTCTCACACGCCACCATCTACATTTGACCCGATGTTGATTTCGGCCTAGGAACTGTCGAGTGGCCGTTCAACCATCTCCAAGAACGCGATGTTCTAATATTGTCCATCGCCCTTTCCAGGAATTGGAAACCTGGCGGCCAGTATAAATGGTGACGCAGAACATCGTTTTGAGCGCTCCATGCGCGTAGGATTGCATCCCCTCTTCTTTACGAGCAGCGCTCGTCTCACTTTCTTTTCGCTCGAACACTCGTTCAGCCATTTTTTTTACACATCTGCCGGACAACCACGCTGAAATGCGTCTTCCATACACCCTCCCGTTTACCGTCATCATGCTTTTGACCCCCGCGTACATTGCACCTACGGAAGCGCTCCCTCTTCAACTATCCCCTCGCTCCGGCGTCTCCCAAATCGCCCAGGATGCTCTTGCAATCTTCAAATTGATTTGCAACAGCATCGGAGGTAACGCGTGCAACTATGTCACCACGTCGGCGCAGCCCGCCATTCTTGCCGCGGCCACCGTATGTGCGCAACAGGACGGTGCGGATCAGCTCGTAGATCTCGCGCACAGCCTCAACAGTACTGTGCTGGTCAGAATGGCGCAGCTCTGGATGCAACAGCCGCGCAGCAGCGTATGTTCTCGTTCTCGTTCTGCGCACGGTCGATCTAACACTGACGGGTGTTGTTCAGACCAACTCTCTCTCCATGCCCTATTGCCCCAACCCTCCACGCAACCCCGAGCTCTACGGGTTTTACCAGTGTCAGTTCGCTGGCGTTGACCCTAAGAACTTCGCTACGACACAGAGTGGCAAGGACCCCCCATTATCCCTCTAAAAGAGCGATCCGTTTGGCCCAAATTGTGGTCATTTTCGGGCAGGGCCGATTCCGCAGAATT